>RJWJ010007266.1:0-58303 GCA_004363605.1 Indri indri | reverse complement strand
GCAAGGAAGGGCCTTGTCCAGAGAGCCGTGGGCCTCCCTGGGTCAGGTCACCATCCGAGCCCCTCCATCCCTAGCCTTGGTCACGCCGGGTGTCTCATCACACACGGGGGTTCCTGGGCTCATGGGGCCAACTTTTCTGCCTCACTGTCTCCATCCTTACCTTGGGGGAGACCTGGCTCCTGTCTAGTGAAGACCCTGATGGCTCTCGGGGAGTTTTAGACTCCTGCCGTCCTTCCTTCCTTCCTTCCTTCCCTCATTAACCCATCCGTCTGAAACTAATAGTTCGAAGGACCCTCTGTGAATCAGGGGCCCACGCTAGGGCCTCGAGTCGTGAAGATGAGTGAGACACGGTCCGGTTCTCAGCCCCAGCAGTTCCTGACTGCACTCACGCCCTCAGATCCCTTCGCTTGCCTGTTGCTGATTCCTGACTGTATTACCCGGGGCCCTAAACTAACTCTGTCTTTCTCAAGCCCTCATTTGCACGCGGCCCCTCTTTTCCATAGACAGCGTCGCCTCTCCCTTCCGGCCCCACATCAGAACCACAGCCTCTCTGCTCCCGGACGCCTCCAGGGTTCCCTCTTCTCAGCCAGCTCTTCTGCCCAGCTGCTCTCCCCGTCCTGCCCGCGGGCACGAGTTTCACAGCCCTGCCTCAGCGTCCTCCCCTGTGACATGGAGATAATAGTCCTTACCGCATCCGCTTGTTGCACACACTTAAGGACTTAAACCAGGGCCTGGCACATAGTAAGCACTCACTAAATAGTAACCGTTACCATTATCATCATTTCCCAAAGAACCCACCCTGCCACTTCCCCGAGTTTCTTCTCTCTTCAGTCTGTCCCTCTCTGGCATAGACACACCTTTCTCTCGGCATGCAGACACACGCAGCCCCCCTCTTGGAAAAATATCCTCCCCTCTGTCCTCTCTGCAGCGAGGCGCCATCTGCCTCCCTGCATCTGTTCCCTGCTGTTCGTGTGCTCCCCAGTGCTAAGTGTGCAGCTTCCTGGTCTCTGTCGCTCACTCTCTCAAAGGTCACTGTCGCCTCCTGCAGCATCTCCAAGTTCTTGTCCTCTGCAGCTTTCAACACTGCCAAGCCCTCGGCGTGCAGTGAGGTGCCGGGGGGCAGGATAGGCTGGCGATGGGAAGCCAGGGGGACCCAGGAGGGACCACTGGGTGGGGGAGGTGGGCACCAGAGGTTCCCAAGCGGCCGTGAGCAGGTTCCGTGGGAAGGGCAGGACATTGTGTCTGAGGGACCTGAGTTGCTGCCACCGGAGCACAGTGTCTGTGCTGGGAGGTTCACAGAGAGCCGAGTGGGTCACTCAGGTGGGGTTTGAGGAGCCTATGGCCAAGATGAGGCAAGGGCCACTGGCCTGGCCTTTGGAGTTGTTGGGAGTGCCCCTAGGGACAGAGTAGACAGGAAGAGGATGTGGATGGTGGGCAGCAGTGACCAGCAAGGAGGCGCCAGGCTGACATGCTGCCATGGGCGGCGGGGAGGACAGCTCTGGATGTGGAGCAGGGGCAGTGTGCATCCCTGGGGACTCGGGGCACAGCAGGATTGGTCTCTACTTGGAGGAGGGATATTGAAGTACTTGGCACCACCCAGGTCAGAGTGTTTGAATGAGAGGCAGAGAGTGGGCAGTTGATATCAGTAAGAGGGTTTGGAGGGTCCCATCAGGGGAGAGAAGGCCCAGAGAAAGACCAGGGTGGGCGGGGTGAGGATGTGGGCGAGAAAGGCTGGAGGCGCATTGGCTGGGCCCCTGGGTCAGAGGCTGGAGTGGGCACAGCGGGCCTGCAGGTCCTACATCTCTCCTGGCTCCTCTTCTCCTACCCACTAAATGTCGGAACTCTCCAGAATTCTGTCGTGCCTGCTTTGTGCTCTCTGCCTGTGGCCTGCACATCCAGCCACCTGCTGGGCGTTTCCATGCCATGTTCTTGCTAGCACCTGTTGGAGACTAAACAGGACATTCCTTTTCCTCCTCCCCAGACTGCCACCCCCGGCCTTGCTGTCACAGTTCTTGGCCCCACCCTCCCTGTGGTAACCCAGGCTTGAAGCCCCTGCCGTGCCTCCTCCACCATCATCTCTGTCCCTTCTCCTTCCCCAAGTCCCCAATGCCGCCCTCTCAGGGCCTAGCCCCACTCGGGCACATACATGCTCTGGGGCTGTTTGTGGGACTGAGCGAGGGTGAGTTCCCCAGTCTCTACCTGCCTGTTTTCACAGCTCCAGGCAGCAGGTGACGGGGAAAGGCCGCGTAGCCGAGATGCCCATGCAGGCTGGGTGAGGGAACGGCGGGTCAGGAGACTCTCAGGGAGAGTGAGAACGAAGGCTGCAGCCTTGGAGAAGGGCATCGCACCCTCCTGAGGGCACGGGCAGCAGCCGCCGGGGAGGCCTCAGGCTGGCCGCCTGCCCTTCCAGAGGGCTCTGGAGAAAAGGAGGACTGGGGTGTTTGGAGGGCCGCGTTGTGGCAAGTCAGAAGCCTTGCTGTCGGGTGTTCAGCCTCCATGGTTCCAGCACTGTGCCAAGTTTCACAGAGTCCCATGGGGATGGGTTGGTCACAGCTCGTGCAGCTTTGGGAAGAAGACAATGTGGGTCACCTTTCTCGTTCCAGACTCCCGAAGCAGGAAGCTGTATTGAAGCCGAAACCTCCAGATGGCTGTCTGGGTGGAGGAGGGCTGGTCCCTGCAGTGCCACCACACCCTGAGAGGAGCTTGGGCAGGGAGAGGTGTTGGTAGTTCCATCCCTTCTGTGGCTGAGCACTGTCAGGGCCACTCCTTGTGGGCACGGTGGGTGCGGTCTGTGCATCGGTCTGCTCCTGGGGTCCCACCGCAGCTCTGCGTGGAAGCATCGCCTCTGTCCCATCCCCATGTCTCTCCAAGCAAACCAAGGCCAGGGGAGGCCTGGCAGCTCACACGCCGGCCGGAGTCCGGGTGTCCGGTTCTAAATTGCAGACGGCCACTGTTGGCAGGTTCCCGTGGGGGAGTCTTATCTCCCCATTAGCCACCATTTTCTCGAGGACAGGGATGTTCTACTCAGTTCCCTCTCTGTTAGGTCCAATAGGTGCTTCCTTAAATATCCGGGACCTCTCTCAGCTCGGCGTGATCCCTGGTGTTCCTGCACGTCTCGGCTAGAACAGGAGCCGTGGCAGTGCGGGCTTCTGGACATCTCTTTGCTGCCACCCGGCGCCGTCCCACACCATTTCCGAATCCTGCTTTTCCCTCTTCCTGCCACGGACACCTGTCTCCTTCTGCCGCCCCCCTGACAGAGGCTGCGCAGCCCACTGTGGCGTGTCCTCTCTCAGCCCGGTGGGAGCAGCAGGGGTCAGGGAGTTTGCTGAGGGCAGTTCTGGCCCCCACAGGTGCCGTCCACATGTGTGGACGGTGAGAACAGGCTGCAAATGAACTGTGGGATTTTTCCGCGTCTTTCTTGTTAGAGAGTGTGACGTATTCAGTTGCATCGCCCAACATTCGTATGTCGAAGTCCTACCCCCAGCGCCTCGGGATGTGACCATTTCTGGGAATAGGGTCGTTACAGATGTAATTAGCTCAGATGAGGTCATCCTGGCTAGGATGGCCCCTCGTCCAGTGTTACTGGTTTCTTTCCAGAAAGGGATGTTTGGACACAGGGACCCATGCACACAGGGAGAAGGCCGTGTGAAGATGAAGGCAGACATCAGGGTGGTCCAGCAGATGCCCGGGAATGCCGGACTGCCGGCAGGCCACTGGAAGCCAGGGGAGCCGCTTGGACTGGGTTCTCCCTCACAGCCCTCGGAGGGAGCTGCCCGCCAACCCTCGCCTGGGCTTCCAGCCTCTAGGACGGTGAGAGAAGACGCCTCTGCCGTGTGAGCCGCCCGGTGTGGTGCTTTGTTATGGCAGCGCTAGCAAACTAACAGCGCTCAGTGGTCTCGTGGGTGAGATGAAGGGCCCGCTGCACCGGCGGCAGCAGAGGCAGCTCTCTAGAAGCAATGGCCTATCTACCAGCTACCCCACGCCCTGCCAGGACGCTCCCTCCCTTAGCTGAAGGCCACAACAGCATAGTTCAAAAAACACAGACTGGGGACATGTGCAGCTGAGCTCCAGTCCCTGCGCCACCGTCTGCTCGTGACCTCGTGTAAGTTTCTTCATCTCCGGGAACAGGCGGCTGTGCAGTGGGGGCTAACGCTGTCCCGATTAGTGCCATGTGCATGTACTCAGCAGGTGTTGCCTCCCCTCCCTCTCCCCTGAACCCCATTCTGTCAGGCTGGGGAAGGGGCTCAGGGATGCTAGGATTTGCAAAGCAGGGCCGTTTGCAGCCTTCGGCACAGGGAGAGGCTCAGGGGAGGCTGGGCATGGGGAGAGGCCCCGCGGCTGGGGCTCGAGAGGGAGGAGGGCCTGGAGGAGGCCCTCTCTAACATGGCTCCACCACAGGGTCTCTGGCCGGTCCCAGTGCCCCAGAAGTCCTCTCTTCTCCTGCCGGCACCCTGCTTTCAGCATTGAGGACCGACCCCAGCTGCCCTCAGCCCAGGAAGCACAGGGCCCTGCCTCAGTCCCCCACCTGCCCTCTCCACGTTCTGGGGATGTTGTGGTTTGGAAACTCAGTTGCTGGCCTGCAGAGAGGGCTGGTGTTTAAAAACAAACACGTGTTTCCTAGAAGGTCCAACCAACAAGGGCAAGCACGTGGCTACCATCTGCTCTAGTTCCCTTCTGTTGCCCAAGCAAGGCCTGGCCGTCGTTGGGCACCCAACTCCCCTTCCAGGGGCAAGCGTGGTGGGCTTGGAGGAGGAAGTCCCTGCAGAGGGGAAAGCACGAACTGTGCCTCCTGAAAGGCCGGCCTTGCCTGAGCAGCGCGGCCTCACCTCGCCACAGGCTTGTTTGAAGGGGGCGGGGGCAGGAGAGAACAGTTGCCTTTTCTGGGCAGCGGCGTTTGTGAAAAAGCATAAATGATTTGCCTGGAAACACGGGGTTTCCCTTCCAGCTGCATGACTCTGGGCAGGGTGATTTTTGAGCCTCAGCTTCCTCATCTGTAAAATGAGAACAGGAACTAGGAGTGTCTTAGTGTCTTCAGGCTCTAGTGGATTGTGGTTCTATGAGGCACCCCTCTTGGTCCTACCACTAACAGCCTGTGTGGCTTTGGGAACATTTCTCACCTTCTCTGTCCAGCCAAGCTGGGACCTAAGCCTACTTCAGGCCTTGCTATCAAGAGCTCCTAGTAAGAGTCGGTAGTGGCCGTTGGCGATGAGGAATGCCCTAGGGACAGGGGCAGTGTAAGGCTTTGAAGTGGCTCCACAACTCCAAGAAGTCCGTGCCCTTTTTAGGTTGATGCCACAAGGCAGTGGGTCCCCCACAGGACTGCAGGTCCACGCCTGTCCCACAGAAGTTCACACTCAGCTCTAGGTAAGCCCAACATACAGTGTCATTGGTCTGAAATTATCCCACATCACCCAGCCAGGGTGCAGGGTGTCCAAAGAGCCTCTGGGCCAGAACTGTCCCCAGGTCACCCCTCGGGGCCTGGGGTGGATGAAATGCCAGGCAGCCGCCAAGTGCTGCCCTTCACTCCTGGCCTTTCATCTCAGAGGGCTGGAAAATGGGGTCCCTTCCAAGTCAAACAAGAGCTAATTGGGCCTGGGACATACACACGGGCACAAGGGAAACACTGTTTCCTGATTCCAGCCTCTGCCCATTACGGTTACGCAGCATCCAGAAGGCTTCCTCCGGGAAAGGCCCGGCCTTGTTTGCTCCTTAGTGAGTCTGCGCTCAAGGCTGAGGGACACTGGAGGGGAGGCCACGGCGAGGCCACGTGATGCGTACGAGCTTGTCCTTATGAATCTTCGGCCTAAAACGGGACCTTCTTTGCCTGACAATCTACAGCTCGAGCTTAGCCTGAGTCAGCACAGGCTCCCAGGGCCTTCCTGTGGAGCCTCACGCAGGCCGCCTGGGTGCAGTGTGCGTTCCCATCCTTGCTGCTTCCCTCTTAGAAGTGCAAGCGGAGAACTCTGGGCCTTAGGAGCTAAGAAAGGCCAAGCCAGGAGAGGAAATCTTGACGAGTCGGAGGCAAAAGGATCTGTGTTTGGGGTGGCAGGAGGAGGAAGGAATCATTCATGGCAGCGTGTGCTCTTTTCTGGGGAGCACGAGCTTTAGATTCTCTGGCCAGGGTCTCTAGCCAGCCGAGAGCCCTTATTGCAGCGACCCTGGCCATGATCACCGTGGAGAGACCTGAAGGGAGGAGTGACTTTGTTTTCAAAATTGTTTCAAGTACTCCTTTCCATAAAGATGGGTTTTCTTCATGAAAACCAGTTCGCTGGTGTTTAATGGGGTTTTTAGTGATTATTAAGACATACTTGCTGTAAAAAAATGTAGAAAATGTATCATTCATAATCAGCAGAATGTACTTGAAAATTCTCAATTTGCATTTTCCCAATGGGCCTCATTGACTTCTGGAAAGACTCAGTATTTACAGTGGACCACCTGTGTGGGGGCCTGTTTCCCAGTTGAAACTATTTCTCACGGGGGCAAAAAGGCTCATCCCGCCAGGGGTGGGTCTCCAGGTGACTGTGGAGGGTGGGAACAGGACTTTGCACAGGCCCAGATCCAGACATTTAGGGCAATGCAGCTGGGTTATGGGCATGGGAGGTTAATCAGAGAAACTTCTGGAAGCTCCAGGACTGAGAACCAGATACCTGCATTCATACAAATGTTTCTTTGCATGTGCCAACAGCAGTGCCCATGGACATGTATGGTCAGCCCAGGCCCCTGTGAGGAAGGGACAGGTGTCTGGGTGCTCACTGCCTTGCCTCAGAGGGGCCTCGGGTCCGGCCCCCAAGCTGGTGAAGGGCCAGCAATGGCCTCATCGCCCGGCAGCCTGGTCCCCAGTGCCCCTGGCCTCGGGGCATGCCAGCCAGATTCAGAAATATAATAAGGTTGAAATCCAAGAGCTGCTCCTTGGAACATTAGCCCGTGGAATCTGAGGCACTTGGATGAAAGGGACCTTGGAGATCAGAAGCCCTGCCCTGACGCGCTGAGGGCTGTTCCCTCTGCTACAGCGCAGACAATTCTCCTTTCAAGGAGAAGGCACCGAGGTCAAGAGTCTAGGAGGGCTTTGCAAACCACGCCGTGCCGTGGCCTCCGAGGAGGGGGCGGTGCCACCTAGTTAGGCCGTTTACCATGGGGTGGAAGCTCCTCGCACGTCCCTGTGTCATCCTCTCTAGCCCAAGGCTGGTGCGACTCCTCCATGAGAACAAGCTGACAGGGAGGCCAGAAAGCCCCTCCATTCCCCTCAGTGACTGCCTGTTTTTCTGGGTTTATTTTGGGATAGTAGGAATGTTTTGAACAAGGGCACCCTGGAAATATTTTGTGCTTAGAGAATATTGGTTCCTTTTCAGACTGTGTTTCTGCTTCAGTGGACACCCCCGGCAGCTCGCATTTCCAATTTCCTGTCTCTCCTCTGCTTCTCCTGCTGACGCCCCAGACCAGCTCTTTCTGGCTCTTTATTATAAAATGCCTCTTCATCCTGATGAAGTGGCGATGCTGCGCATTTGTTCCCAAAGAACCACCTGGGTTATGGTCTCCTGGAAGAATGTTCTGTCCTCTTCTCTCTGCTTCTGGCCCCTGTGTCCTGAGCCTAGGAAGCTTGGTGCCAGCGCACTCTTAGATCGCTCTTGCCGCAGACAGGGAAGATCTCAGAGCCTCCCTGCTGAGGTGGGTAAGGGTGCCCGGGACTGCAGACGGCCTCTCTGCTCCCAGCCCACAGGAGAGTAGAAGCCCTTCCACGCCATCTGAGCCCCTCTGGGTTCCTGCTCCTCACTCGGCCCCATGGTAGGTCGGGCAGGGTGGTTCAGTTCTCAGTAGGGCCACAGGCTCAGCAGCGGCAGCGTCGTGTCCTCATAGGGTCCTGCTCCCTGGTTCCACCTGACCCTGACGGCTGCACAGTCCAACCCACACCTGCCTGTCCCTCGTTCCTTACCAGTCCCACTGTCTTTGTGTGGCCCTGCCGTGCCAGCGGAAGGTGCTATGGAAGCAGGAGGCTGCACAGGCCACACCCCCAGCCGGGCAAGTCTCCCTCTCCTCGGCCCTCCGAGGAGGAAGAGAGGAGACGGGCGAAAGGACGGTTGGACCGGTGGGCTGGCACCGGGCCCTCTGCAGACATGGGCCCTGCCTCCCTGCGCCTTGCATCCTCCCTCGCCTGGGTCTCTCCTGCCTGGGAAACGCTTCTGCTTCCACCCCTCGAAGGGTGAGTCAAGCGCCTTGGTGGGACCGTACCCACTCCCCCTATTTGGAGGGTCCCCCCTGTCCCACGTGGTGCCCTGGTCTGTCTGGTAGAATTTTTGCTGGTTTTCAACCTGGTCCTGAAATTAACCACTTGGAAGAAATAGGGTACAATGAACAAACACTGGCCACACTGCATCCCAGCCCTGCGTGACCCCATCCCTGCAGGCTTTCTGGCTGGGAAGACGACCGCGTCTCAGTTTGCCTGAGAAGCTCATTCCTGCCAGGCTGTTATCACCAGACAGGCGCCGGAGCTCTTCCCACTCACAGTCCTCACATGGCGAGATTCAAACAAGGCAGCCCTGGATTCTGCTTGTCCAAAGGGAATGCTTGTCCCCTCGCGAGGATCGAACTCTCGGCACCTTTGTGATACTTGAGACCTCAAGGAAGGTTTCTCCATTGCTGGAAACAGAGAAAGGTGCTGGGGCTGGGAAGTGGCCCCGCTCCTGCCCCCCAGGCTGGGTCTCTGGTTCCTGTCCCCTGCCCCCCGCCTCACCGCACAGGTCCTGTGCTCTGTCTGAGTGGTTGGGGAAGTAACTCTGCCCAGGACCAGAGGGGCTGTGCCTCCGGGCTAAGGAGCAGAGTTGGTGCTGCCAGGATGTCATCCCCCCACCCCCCGCCAGGACCCCTCTCATCCTTCCCCCTGCCCTGACAATGGGCCTTCTGGTGTTCCTCCCTCCTCCAAGTCACAGGCACTCCTGCTGTGACCCCGTCTCTGTGGCTGCGGGCTTGAGCGTCCCTGCCCGCCCCTCGCAGCACACACGAGACCTTGAAGTTAAGGAGGCTGGAAGGCAGAGTGGCCAGTGCTCCAGCTGTCACTCACAGGGAGGTGGCTAGGTCTTTCTTCCCTCCTCCAAATGGAAGCATTTGGATAGAAGGTCCCTCTGGCTAGAACACCCCATGAACTGTGAACCTAGACTGGATTTCTGAATCTGCCTAGAGAGAAATTTAAATCGAGGTGACAGTCCCTTTAAAATAGCCATCACCCTACTTGGCCCTTCTACAACTGCCTTTCACCCTAACCCTTGGTGTGCCCCGAGCTCTGGGTGAGCCCCCAGCCTCTGCCCAGCCTTCCAGAAATGCTGTGTTTGGGGGGCTCAGTGAATGAGGCTTGTCCCAAAGCAGAAAACAGTTTTGTCTCAGCCTGTGTTCAGGCTCCTACATCTTGACCAGGTCACAATTCAGAATCGCTCCCCCACTTCTCTCTTCCTTCTCCTTTTCAAGATCACAGACAAAGACTAGAGAGTAGAAAGTTCTACCTAGATTGTTGCTATGTTAGGAATGTGGACTTTGGAGCCAGGTGTCTGGTTTAGTTCCTGCTTCTGCTGCTTTCTAGCTGTGTGACTTTGGGCAAGTTACATGACCTCTCTGGGCATCAGTTTCCTCAGCTGTGAAATGATGTGTCATCTCACAGAGCACCCATCTCTTAGAGTGGTTGTGAAGGGTAAATAAGCTGCTTTTGTACACTGCCTGGTACATCCCGAGTCCATACAAACATAAGCTATGGCAAGGACGATGACAACGAAGATGAGGATGATGACACTGTGATCGTCATCCTGAGGCAGCAGAGGATGGTGGAGAGAACTCAGGACTTGGAGTCCAGAGACCTGGGTTCACGTTCCCACTCTGCCACATGCTGGTGGCAGAATGTCTGCTTTTGTGGCTGTGAAACCAAGATTGAAACGGAGTCTCCCTGCAGGGCGGTCGTGGAGACCCAGGGAAGCTGTCTCACCCCCGCACACCGGGCTAAATCTGTTCTCTCTCTTCACAGGCACACATTCTGGCAGTTCCGCCATGAGAACCCCAAGACCAGGGTTGGGGGCCCACCTCCCGAGGGGCTGCCTGGCTTCAACAGTGGGGTGATGCTCCTGAACTTGGAGGCCATGCGTCAGTCCCCGCTCTACAGCCGCCTGCTGGAGCCGGCACGGGTGCAGCAGCTCGCCGACAAGTACCACTTCCGTGGCCACCTCGGGGACCAGGACTTCTTCACCATGATTGGCATGGAGCATCCCGAGCTGTTCCATGTGCTGGACTGTACCTGGAACCGGCAGCTTTGCACCTGGTGGCGGGACCACGGCTACAGTGACGTCTTTGAGGCCTATTTCAGGTGCGAGGGCCACGTCAAGATCTATCATGGGAACTGCAACACTCCTATCCCCGAGGACTAGGGACATCTCGCCTGCCCTGCCCTCGGGGCCTCTGGATTGTCCAGGACAGTCCTGGCGGTGTCTGAACTGCTACAGAGACACTGCAGGGAAGTCCTCTGTGATCAAGGTGCTGTGATCTCCCACCCAGTGGGTCGCTGTCCCAAGGCCACTCATTGAGCGCCAGCCTGTGCATTGCTGGTGCTCAGGACCCTTTTCCCTGGGGGACCAGGCATCATGAAGAACAAATGCGTAGCCACGTTCCAGTGCGGGAGGAAGCCAGCACGTGAAGAGAGGGAAGGAAAGAAAATCGTACCCCTTGCTGTCCACCCTCAAGGAATGGAAATCCTTCTAAGAACCAGCCTTTCTTGGACCAACATAAATTTAATTTAAATTGACAGGCTTCCATTTTGCAAGAAAGAGCATACCATATTGCTTTAGCGCCCTGTGAGCCAGGGTTTTAACAACCAGCTCAGGGTTTAAGGTTCCAGACAAACGCCGACCTTCCATATATACTCACCCCGGGAGGCTGTGCGCGCATTCTCGTGATGCTCACATCTCTTGGTGTAGGTTTAAAGATCGCTGCCTCTTTGCAGGCCTTCAGGGCCAGCTAGGGCCCACGTAAGAAAACTAGTCTCATTATTGTAGCATTCACAGCTTTTATCTGCCAACTATATCTCAGAATGCCGCTATCCCTTATTCATTCAAGCCAGCTCCAGGTGACCAGACTGTAGTCAGAAATCAAATCCACCATCAAAGAACAGAGCTTGGCCACCCCAGGGACATGCAGTAGAATTGTCTGGACCAGGAAGACTCGTTCCAAAGCAGAGCCCAGCAGTTCATGGGTGTGACCGGGTGGGCTAGGAAGAGGCTCTGCTCACGGGCTCTAGTTTCTTTGTTTAAAAAACTCATCCTCGTTACTTTCTTATTGTGCCATATCAGACCCTATACCTCAGTAGAAATGAAAATGTCATTTCTTTGCATCTGTTGATGGGTTTTCCTGTAAGTAAGCTGCAAGCGTGAACCCCCTAAGGGCCCACCTTGTGTAGTCTAGCTGAGATCCTGTGGGGGAGAAATGTTGCAGGATTTTCATCTTATTTTGTTTCAATTCCATTTACTTTTTTACTTCGTTTTACCATGAGAATAGCTAATAAATAATCTTTGAGGACACAGCGATTCATGTTGTTTGTTGTCTGATCATGGCTCTCAGTGACATGAAGGTTCTGCGTCAAGAGTGTGATTGTGGTTAAGCGAACGAAGTGTGCTCACGGGGTGCTGAGGACCAGAGGGACGGCGCGTCTGCGAGGGTAGCAGAACAGGAGGAGGCCATCGCTGTGTTCGGTTCAAAGGACAGAGTCATTTCATTCTAGGCATTGGCGGGTCTGTCTGCACCTGGGAGCCAAACGACCCCACCCCTTCTTATCCTTCCTGCCCCAGGCTGACTGGCCAGTTACTTTGTTGCCTGACAGAGTGGACACGCGTCTCTCCCAACCCTCTGCTGGGACAGGATTGGTCTGTTCTCCCTCTTACTTGATTTCTTATTTATAGCTAACAGTTATTGAGTGTTTGCTGTATTAGGTATTTATATACGCTATTGATAATGTTCATGAAAACTTCATGAAGTAATTCTGTTTCTCAAGTTTATTGTAAGAAAATGTAAGAGACGTGGACAGAGTCATACACTACATTGTTTATCACAGCATTTTTTAATAACAGGAAAAATTGACAACAACTTAAAATGTTGAACAGGGAAGTAGATTAATGTACACTACATCCATATAATGGAATCCTTTAGGAATTAAAAATCATATTTTTGAAGACTATTCAATGCCTCAGGAAATGTTATTAAGTAAAGAATGCAAAATACAAGATTATGTACAGTATTATCCTGATTTTATTTTTTGAATTACATATATGTGTATATATATGTGTATAAATCTATATATATGCATATATATGTATGTGTATATTTTTATACATACATGTATGTATAAAAAGAGAGAGTCTGTTCTGCTATACTTCATTAGTTCAACTCCTAAAAATCATGTGTTTCAAACACCACATTAAAAACAATTATTTCAATGAAGAAAAAAAGGGGTCAAAAGCTGGAGAATTTTAGATTCACAATAACAAAGCTATTTTTTCTGCAGATTTCAATAATTAAAGTGTTTCTATAGCTACAAGTGTATTTTGTTATTGCAAGGCAAAAACTAAACTGGTTGGTCAAAATGGGCAAAAGCCAAACAACGTCCTCTGGCTTGCTTTTGAGTTCCCCTCCTCAGGAGCCCCCTATCACCGTGGCCTTGACCTTGTGGCTCCATGGTGAACAGCAAAATAACACCCCACAGGAAACCCAGCCCGACCAAAAAGCAGCCACTCGTTCCCATGCTTTACCAGCTCTTTGACAAACCATGGCGTGCTGGTTCCTGACTGGGGTCCTGTGTAATCCGTGTGCTACAAACATCGCTAACTGTGCTGTGCTTAAGTCGTGTGAAAACTTTCACTGTCCAGTATATGCCTGTACCTGTGAGGGGAACAGAAATCTGAAAAGACAGCATTCCTGGGTGCTGAGATTAAGGTGCTTTTTAACTTCATCTGTTTTTATTTCTGCGTTTTCCACAGTGACTTTTAACTACTTTTATAATAAAGATAAATAATAAATGCTATACATGTTTAACCATACCTCTTCTCCCCAGTTCCTAAGTATCATCCCAGTCATTTGGTAGCTCTTGGCTGGCCGTGGCTGACAGCACCCATAAGAAAACAATCTAGGCTAAGTTGGCTGTGGGTCTTCCACTTTCCCTTTGGATGTCCTAGTTCTCTAAATAAAAGTGATCTAATAATAGCAGCTCCAGACCCTGCTTTCATTTCTCAGAGACTGTCATCTTTTGTGTGTCTACAAAGTCCACCCCCCAAATGATAATGGCCTTTGGAAAGCGTGCAGACTTGTTGAAGAGATTTCTATGTGTGTCGAACCAAACAGACTACAGCCTCCCCTTCAATAGCATTTCATCGAGTCAGAGAACGTGTGGCCTCAATGGGCACCCAACCCAGAGCTCTCCAGGAGTGTTTTGTAGGTGAAGGTAGTAAGTGCAGCTGTGACTTGGCACCTGCTTTGACTAAAGGCTAAAACCTTCGCTAATTTTAACACTTCCTGGCTGGTCACAACATGGGAAGCCCAGAGGTTGGGCTAAATCTGGGGTTTGGCAGGGAGCAGAAATTCCAAGCAAGTAGGTAGTGTATTGGAGAAAGCGTCACATCCAAGACAGAGGCTTGGCTCTGTGTTCAGGATTTGCCCTCATTACCTGTGTGATCTTGGACAAGCAAAGTCACCTCTTTCCCCAATTCTAGACACAGGTAATAAGAGCTTTCTCAAAGGAGTGTTGTAAGAGGGAAAAAGATGTGTAAGGATTGGTAAGCTGTGGAATAATACATCGATGTGAGGGAATTCTGATAATTATAACTTAAAATATTCTTTTAAAATAAATCGCGGCCATTTGGGGGGTCCATTAAATGTGTTGGCAGCATCTCCTTAAGCCCAGTGAATGGACTGATGCTTGCTTGCACACTGCCCAGTTTTTCATTAGCTGTGCCACTCTGCAGAGGCCTGGGTGTGTCCAGGAGGTCAGGGGCCCCCTTAACTCACAGGTAATGTGCTGGAGGTGACCAGTGTCTGGGAGGTTGAGAGAAGGGCTACCTCATCTCACAGGTAACCTGTTAGGAATCCTTGGATAAACCCTTTCCCTCTCTGGGCCTCTGTTTCTTCATCTGTAAAAACAACGGGGGATAAGTGATTGAATTAGATCTCTGAGCGGCACCCCTGCCGCCAGCTGTTGGGAGCAAAAGATGTTTAATATGCATCCATCCGGGTTCACACATGCTTATATGTAGCAGAAAGTCCAAATCGAATGCAAAACCACACCTCAACTCATTGACCAACTTGGGATTTATGACCATTCAAACAGAAAGTCACTCGAAATTTACTGTTACCACACTTCTTCCCCCTGCTCCCCAGTGAGGGATGCAGACTGCGGGGGGATATTGACAATCAAGAGGGAAGCAGCTGGCTTCCCAGAGCCTCACCCCCCTGCTTAGGGTCTACTGATAGCTGTTCCAACTTTCGGCGTATGTGAGCAGCTCCCAAAGGGCCTCCCAGGCAGAGCTGCTTTGCAGACAGACCCACAGCACACAGGTCTCACCTTGGGAAGTATTGAGCCACAGCCCTCGGCCCGGGAGACCAGGTAGAGCCGGACTTGAGTGGATTAGCCAGCCACTCCCAGTGCTTGCAAAGGACAGAAAAACCCTTCTAGAGTGAAGTGAAGGCTGCTCGACTGGGGGCTGGCTCAGCTCCCGCAGTGTCTCCGCTCGCATAGCATTCCGAGGGGGAAGAGGCGTCCCACCGTGCAGACCCACTCAGCAGCCTCACTCAAGGTCATGCAGTCTCACAGCCTCAGAGGAGAGGGGCCTCAGAAAACCGCCAAGGCCAGCTGCCCTCCTCTCTCCAGCCTCCCTTCCTGACATGTAGGGCTTCGCTCCAGCCCTCGCCTGAGCCCGCCGCCCCTTGCACACGGGCCCTTGCAGGACCAGGTGAGCGTGGAGCCTGCAAGCCTTTGTGCCCATGTGGAGCAAGTTAATGACACTCCCCTCTTCATGACCTCTGCCTGTCGCTGTTCCCTGAGGGCCTCTCTTCTTCATCTGCTCATTCCCTTCTCTCACCATATCCTACTCCCACCCCGACAGCCCATCGTTGATGAGCTCACTGCGGATCCCTTGCTCACACTGCTGGACACCCACATGGCCTGCGACCGCACATTCACCCAGTGACCCACCCTGCTGTGGACATCTCTGTCTTTCCTCCATACAGACCTGGGGAGGATGTCTTTGTTTTGTATATCCAGGAACAAAACCGCTGGATCGTGAGGGATGCAGATGCCTAATTTTTGACTAATTGGTGCTGACTGCTGTCCTGAGTGTCAGCCCCCTCCCCACTCTTGCCGGCAAGAGACACCACCTTCTCTCCACGACTGTATCCGTGTTCACGTGTCTGTGTGCATGTTGGAGTGATCATATTGGAGTCTTTCATAGCGGTGGCCCCATGTTAGAGCTGCCCCTGTGTGAGTGGTTTTATGCTGCTCTGGAAAGAGGCTGGGCGGGAAAGCGGAGGCCCTGGGTTCTGGTCCTGACCACGCTACATGACCTTGGCCAGTGGGTGTCCCCTCTGTGTACTGGGGAGAGTCACCTGGCTCCTGCGCTGCCTGCCCTCCCAGGGCTGCTGTGAGCAGTGGGTGGGATAACCCGTGGGAAAGTACTTTCGAGCACCCTCGATCCTTCGCACCCCAGCAGTCCCCAGTGCCACCCGGAGCCATCAGGGTGGACACATGCCCGCAGCTGACCCTCCGCGGAAACTCTGTGGTCAGTCCAGCTCCTGCCTAGGGAGAGCCTGGCTGTCTGGCCTGCACTCGCTGCCTTGTAGGTGGAGCCTGGGGTACAGCCCTCAGAGCGTCCCTGCTGCTCTGGGGACAGCCTGCTCTCCCTCACTCAGGCTAGGCCAGGAAGACACCCCCGCCCCCAGCCCAGCCCTGGCACTTCCCAGAGTGGCTTCACACAAGGCACAAACCCAAGGGCCTAGATTGCCCGCTCGGTGTTTGTAGAATTTCCATGCCTGCAGTGCATGCTCCCAGGAAGGTAGGTAATCCTCCTCAAGCAACAGAAAGTGACAGCAATGTCGATAATCTTCCAAGGCAAAGTGAACACACACTTTGAAAAATGTAAGCACTTGGTCGTGGTCACGGACAGGCGGCTTCATGGTAAGCTTAGATCCATCTCATCCTGTCCCATCTTTCAAGAGAATTAACCTTCCCTCTAAGCCAGGAAGCCACGACAACTTTCCCCTTGCCCATCCTTTCCCCATACCTCTGTGGCTTCTCCCTGTCTGCCTCTCTTCCCTGGCCAGGCTCCTTCCCAGGGCCCCAGGATCCTCCTGCCACCCCACAGGCTTTGAAACTTCCCAGCCGGGGCTCTCGCTGTCTCGCTGGCACCCACGCCAGGCCTGCCCCTCCCCGACCGCGTGTCCGCCGTTCCCAGGAAGCAGAATCTGAGGTGGGGACTCACCCGAAGGAGGCTGCCTGGGAAGGGCTCTGTGGGATGGGAGGGGAGCAGGACTGGGTGGGGAGAAGTTGAGCCATGAGACAGTCATGACAAAGGCCCCAGCCAATCCCACACAAAGCTCCAGAGCCAGGGTGGCCTCGCGGAGAAGCCCCGGGCTGAAGCCCAGGCGCGGGGCCTTCACCCCTCACTTGTCCAGTCACGCTGGGCATGGGCTGCCCTGGGATGAGGGCATAGCTTGGGCAACGCAGCTCTCTGCAGCCAGGATGCTCCGGGGACTCTGCTCTGCGCTCTCAGCAGCCAGCACGCCAGGGGAACAGGGCCCCGTCCTGAAGGGGATCTGGAGGCATACCACAGTGTCCACACAGTGCCCTGCCCCTGCAGGCGAGCTCCCGCAGTCTGCTCCTGCGCCCTCACCCGCGGCTCTCCTGCAGACTGCCCTGGCTGCATTCTCCTGACGGCCTTCAGCTCTGGGCGTTTCCTGCTCCAGCTCTGCCCCTGTCCATATTTCCCGGCACCCTGCCCCTGCCATGGGTTGGATTCTGGGGTCACAGTGGCAAAGACGGTATGTCAGTCCCCATCCCAACGGAGGTGGTCTCATTGCTGTGGGCAAGTGCTCCAAGAGGGGGCCATGGGTGCTCCAGGAGGGGTTCCCCCAGATCCAGACTGCAGGTGAGGAATGCCTCTTGAAGGATGTGACGGGAACCCTAAGACAGGTGTCCCTGGTGAGAGAGAGCATGGCTGTGTGGGATTGGGAGACATACTTGACCTTTCTGAGCTGCTCTCTGGCACATATACTAGAATCCCAACTCTACACAAGGAGCTACGATTTCTGGGAATGAGGACATTACCTGAACCCTGTAGTTAAATATGAGCTCTGTTCCATTCAGGGTCTGGGGGACTTGGGGTCCCTGTGGGACAGCTAGGATTCTCATCCTTGTCTTGCCACCAACTTGCTGTGTGACGATTGGGGACTGCAGGATTATGCAGCAGAATGATCTGGGAGCTTATGGAGGCAATGGAAACACCACAGTTCATCCCGGAAAGGGAGAATGAATATAAGCCAAGCCTGGGCCTCCCGGGAGATGCACAGTGGGGTGGAAAGAACAGAGGCTTTGGAATCAGAAAGTTCTAGATCACTGCTCAGCTCTGCCATCTGCTAAGTGTGTGGCTTGGAGCCAGGCATTTGATTTCTCTAAGCCTTGTGTCCCTCATCTATTGAATGGGCACGATACTCCTTCCTTTCACATTTAAATAACGTGATATCCATATATAAAGCATAAAGCACGGGGAGCAGAACAGGCCCACAGTGGCTATTCCATCCTGTTCCACCTTATCCTGTGTCTCCTGCCCCGCACTCTGTGAGGTGCAGTATGTTCCCAAGACTTCTGCAGCTTCCCAGGACTTCCATCCTCCTGGGTGCCAGCACGAGACCCTGCTCCATGAACAAGCCCCCTCTGTCAAATGCCACCCCCTGGGCCTGCTCCTCTGTGGAATGGCCCACAAGCTGGATTCTTCAGATCGGATTCAATATGACCCTGCATGGTGATGTCTCCACCCACTTTGCACCAGGAGGCAGGTGACACGAAGCAGGTCCCCTATTGGTGGTGCTGGGTTTGATGACTTGGTTAAGGTAGATTAGCCACAGCCCTCTAACGTGCAGCTACCCTTTACCCTCTGTAAATTATAATTAATCTCTGGGGGATTCCGTGTGATTGTGTGAATACCCTGTTCCCCAACAACTTCTGACCCAGTGGCCTTAGCGTCTGTTGGCTTGCCTGTGTCTCTAATTCCTCCTGGACCTACCAGCTGGCATTCTCCTCTAAAGAGCAGCTTTTGGTCTCTCACCTTTAATCTTCAGGGCTGTTGCTCTAACCCTGGGCAGCATATTTGAATTAGCTAGGAACTGTAAATATGATCAATGCCTGATCCCCAAATTCTGATTTTTTTTTTTTGATCTGGGTGGGGCCTGAGCATGGCTGTATTTTGAAAGCTCCCAGATGACTCTGTTGCATAGTCCTGTGGTCTCCAGCCCCCCTGGCCGTGGCCAGCCAGGAACTGGGCTGCACAGCAGGAGGCGAGCAAGGGAAGCCCTCTCTGCACGCACAGCTGCTCCCCATCGCCGGCATCACCGCGCAAGCACCACCCCGTGCCAGATCAGTGGCGGCGTCAGACGCTCATAGGAGCGCGAACCCCACTGAGCGTGCGAGAGATCCAGGTGGCACCCTCCCCATGGGAATCCAACACCAGATGATCTGAGGTGGAGCTGAGGCCTCGATCCCCCACATTCCCTCCCCCTCCTGTCCGTGGAAGAACTGACTTCCACGAAACCGGTCCCTGGTGTCAAAAAGGTTGGGGACCGCTGGTGTAGTCCATGTGTTGAGCGTCACTGCTCTGGGTGCTGGGGAGCCACAGAAGGGTTTGAAGCAGAGGAGAGGAGACCCCACTGGAGTTCCAGACGCCCCCCTGGCCGCAGGGGCGTGGGCTGCCGGCTCCCAAGGGGAGCAGGGCTGGAGCAGGGAGGCAGCACAGTTGCGGATGAGGTCGCCATAATCCCGCTGCAGGAGCGTGACGGGGAAATCTGAGGAACTATGTTCCTTACATGCTGCAGTCCTGGGAGTTGTCTTTGAGGAAGTTGTGGCTGAAGTTAATAAAAAAGTAATGAATGACATCTTTCATATGTGCGACTGGCCCAGTGTTCCCAGCGTCGTCACATCCCTCAGAACCCGCATTTAGAAAGGGCTGGGAGCAGGGGGAACGACTGAGGGAGGCCGGGGCCTAAACGGGTGCCCCCCACGGCCTTTGCTCTCCAGCTTGTAGCTGAGCAGCTGTCCGGCTGCCCCTCATCTGGAAAGTGACTTGTTTAAGACACACGAGGGGAAAATGTTCGTTTTGACTTATGATTCTCATTAGTGTTGGGATTACTCAGGGTTGGCTGTATCTTGCTCTTTATTTAAAGAAGATCCATATGTATCTGTCAAGGACAGTAGGCAGGTGGGTGGCCAATGAGACCATGGGTTGGGGGAGGGTGTTCCCGGCTCAGAGCATTGGCAGAGTGTGGCCAGAATGGTGTGGTGGCTGCGGGGGCTGAGCCCACCCCTGGGGCAGACTCGGGGCAGCCATCCCAGCCAGAGCCTTGCAGGCGCATCTGGGGGTGACGGGCCTGGCTTGGCACCTCTCCTTGGTGGAGAGGGGGTGAAAGGGCCTTTCCTGGGGTACCTGAACCGTTCTCCACTAACAGGCTTCTTACGGGGGTGCAGCCACAGTCACTGGAAGGCTGAACCATGAGTCGTTCCATGGACCTCTCCCCTTGGCTCGGCAAAGCCCTCTGGGGCAGGCCTGGCGAGAGCTCCTGAGACCTGTCCGCTCCTCCGGACTCAGGACCTGCTGTCCACAGGCTGCCCTGGCAGGGACTGCCACCCAAGGCCCAGAGCATGTGACACAGGCACTCAGCACCTACAGAGTCCTCCAGCCCAGCTTCTCACAGCCACAGCCAACCGCGCTCCATCAGGAAGCCCCTCAGCTTCTCTCTCTCATGCCCCAGGAGCGTGGGGGGCTTAGGCCTCAGCCGCGTCCTGCAGGCCACGCCGTGGGAAGCACCTACGACTGGGGAGGCAGGACATGAGTTAATGACTACTCGTGATTCCAGTGAGAGGGCCACGAGAGGTGCACACAGGGTGACGCAGGTGTTGGGGGCACGGGCACACAGAGGGTGGGCGTGAATGGCAACTGCTTGGAAGGAGTAGTACCTGAATAGGGTCTTGCAAAGACAGTGAGGACTTTCTGGGGTGGGGGACGGTGCTTCCGCAGCCAAGAACAGCACTGCCTCTCCAGAGAGGCCCGTCTCCTGAGTGAACCCGTCAACAGGACGACGAAAGAGGGGCTGGAATTCCTAGGTTACACCTGTGCATGAACTCGGGCGCCTAAAGCATGTGATGCTTCTTTTCCACAGCTAATGTGAAGGAATTGCGGCCCTGGTTTTGGCACCACCTTAGCAATGTGACCTTGGGTGAGTCCCCTCATTGTCCTCACTTCCTGCTCAGTTCTTCCAGCTCTAGCAGTCTGTGGCCTGGAGTTACACATGGGGCCCAGATCCCCAGATGGCTGGCTTGGGCTCAGGCAGTCACTGCCTCTCCTCTCCACTGTGGTCCATTCTGGGCACAGTGACAGGCAGCATGCGGGCTTTGCAGGCTGGCGAGCAGATGGTCAATCTTCCCCCTGCTCCCCACCAAGTTCACTCATGGCAAGATCCCCCCGAAGGAGCTGCAGGCAGTAGGAGGAGGGACATCAGGCTCTAGCTTGGATGCTGTGTGACCTTGGCCAAGTCAGTTCCCCTCTCTGAGTTTCAGGTTCCTCATCTGTTGAAAGGGGCAGGACCTGCTTTTGTCCTTAAAGAATTGTTACGTGGCTCGAACTTTGTGGCCTTTGAACCTAGTGAAGAGCTGTTGGGTGAATGTGGGGGACGAGGACAGTTATTATATTTCCCTTCTGAGGTCGATTCCTCAGGTCCCTCCGTCCCCACAGGGGCACTGCAAATCTAGGCCAGTGGTTTTTCCTCCCAGCTGTCGAGGCAAGAATTCATTGTAATTCTCCTTCCTCAGTTCTCCATCCTCATCAAAAAATGAAATTGCCTGCCATCCACCCCAGGGGATGCTGTAGGGTTTAAGGGAGTCATATTTGCAAAACAATCTGGCTGTGAAACCAGCTCCTTTCTTTGCCTTCCTGAAGCTCCTCATGTCCCCGACCCCCGAGGGGGGCTGGGTGGGAATCCTCGGCCCTGGAGCCCAGCGCTTCAGAAGCTCCTGCTGGCTTCAGGGTTCTTTCCACACTTCCTCCTGCAGCCACAGCTCTGGGGCCCCAGCAGCTTATTGCAGAGTCTCTGGTCCCTCCCACACTGCCAAGCTGTGGCAATCTGGCCCCAGGCAGGCCAGGGATTCCCCTGAAAGGACTAAGCTCTTTTCTTTCCTTACAGTTTTTCTCCCTTTCTTAGAAAATGTCAAACAGAGAAAGCCAGCTTAGAGGAAATCAATACCCTCAGATGGAGGAGAACTTGCTGCATTTATAGCAAATCAATTCAGCACAAATTTACAGAGCACCTGCTGTGGGTGGGGCTCTCAGACCTGGAGGGAGTCAGAGCTGGATCAGCCCCTGACACACTGGGCAGGAGGGGAGATGGGCGCGGGCATCCCTAATTCAAATTTAAGCTGAACAGTACTGCCAGACCAGAAAACCAGCACCACTCCGAGCTGCCACTGTCCCTGGCAATTTATGCCTACCTTTATTAATGCTGGCGATAATACGTCTATGATAGTTCTGCAGAAACCACGAAGAAAAATAAAATAATGCATGGAAAGGACTTTGCAAACAGAAACACATGATGACCTGTTCTTTACAACACATAATGACCAACATTATAATGGTAGTGTAGAAGAGGGAAAGGTTGATTCTGACTGGGGAACTCTGGGCATGTGTCTTAGAAGAGGTTGGATTTGCTCCTTTAAAAAATAGTATATTATTTATCATAGTGTTAAATTTGTCTATAAGAAGCAGAGAAATAACAAACAGTTTAAACAAAATATAAGGCTATTTCTTTCCATAGAAATTTCAAAATGTAGGTGGACTAGGCCAGCATGGCAGCTCCACGAGATGAGAGACACATCTTTTGGTCTTGCTCCTTTTCTAAATATGGCTTCATTCCCAAGACTACTTCATGGTCCAAAATGCCTGTTTCAGTTCCAGCCATTACGTCTACATTCCAGCCATCAAGTAGAAAGTAAAGGGAAGGAGAAAGGTACATATTTTCTTTCTTTCTTTTTTTTTTTTCCAAGACAGAGTCTCACTCTGTCACCCAGGCTAGAGTACAGCATAGCTCACTGCAACCTCAGACTCCTCAAGCAATTCTCCTGCCTCAGCCTCCCAAGTAGCTGGGACTACAGGCATACACCACCACGCCTGGCTAGTTTTTCCATTTTTTGTAGAGACAGGGTCTCACTCTTGCTCAGCCTGGTCTCAAACTCCTGGCCTCAAGAGATCCTCCTACCTCGGCCTCCCAAAGTGCCAGGATTACAGGCATGAGCCACTGTGCCCAGCCCATACCCTCCTTTTAAGAAAATGTCCCTAGTGTTGCAGTTCCCTGATTAGATCCTAGTTGCATGGCCATAGCTACTTCAAGAAATGCTGCATCTCCAAGCTCTAGGCCAGCTGCCCTGTCTGAAGACTGGCCACTATGGGAAGAACATGACCACTTCTGAAGTGGGAAGAAGCAGATATGAAATGGAAAGGCATCCATCCCCTTGTCCTTGTCCTTTTAAACTATAAAGGCCTGAAACCGTCTCCTCACTCCACCCCTCCCTGTCCTGCCCCAAGAAGGCAGAGGACACTAGAAATGCCACGGTGGCTTGGATTGCAGCTGTCTATATCACTGTGTGTCCTAAACACACTTCTCTGAACCTTGAAGGTCAATATCACAGCACTTCCTGGATCAGAAATAAAATGATCAATTGTCAGATCCAATTAGCCAGGGCCCACCTCTGCGTATGTGGTGAGGACCGCATCACTCTCCCCTTTCCTTTTAAGCCTGAATCAATCTCTGTATAATTAACCCCGTCTGACTCAGTGTTTAATGTGCAGGTGTGTCTGCCCAGGGCCTGTGGGGGGAACTCCTGGCTTGTCTGACCACCGTCTCTTTGCTGATCCCACCCAGACTTATTTTTCCAACTCTGCTGTTGCTGAAATGCACCAGTTAAACACTTAGCTTCAGAGGGAAAAGTGTATCAAGGACTGTTTTTATATCCTCCTATCCCCCTGCTGACAGGGAATTCAGGATTGAAAGGGACCTATCTAAGGAACTCTCTCTAGGACTCAAATCCTAGATTTTGCTCAGCCACTTTATTAAGCATCTTAGCTTTTTATTGATAATAGTTTTGATGCCTAAGAACATATTTGATGTTCTAGCATTTTATTGTCATCGACTATACATACAGAATTGTATACCGAAGTGTACACCTCGATCTATCTGCAAAAACTGAACTGTGCAACCACTCGGCCATTTTTAAAGTCCTGATTTATCAAAGTAAGATTCCATCAGGAGGAAATGCCCTAACTGTGGGTAACACAGCAGAACCCGTGTTAGACTCGTAAGTCCTCACGTGAGCTGGAAGGTAGGTTTAACTATCTCCTGTGTACGGAAGAGGACACAGGCTCAGAGAGGTGTGGCCACATGGTTAGTAAGCCACAGGAGCTGGGGCTCAGTCCCTTCCTTTGCCTGCAGGTGTCCTTGGAGGTCCTTGTGCTGTCCAGCTGGAGACCTGTACATGTGTCTTCTTGGGGTCAGGCAGCAGACACGGCCCTCTTCCCTGTCGGGAACATTCTCAGTCCACTGGGAGACTGGAGCCCATATATATCAATTCTCAGGTGATAGGTAGCTTACCAGGAATCTGCTGTCCATACCCCCAGGACATTTAACAACAGTATGGCAAGGACACCGACCAACCAGAATGACACCAGCCATAGCCCGGAGCAGAGTTCTGGAGGCCCTGCCACCCCAGGCGTCACCCTTCAGTGGCTGGACAGTGGGGAGGAAGCCCCAGGGGAGATGCTGGCCTTGGGTGCTGGGCAACTATACAAAGTACTTCAGTGTTTCAACAACCCACCTGGGCACACTGGTGCATCCTGACTGGCCATCAGCTCTGACTGGAGATCTCGTGAAGACAAGACTTGTTCCTTGCTCCCACGGAGCTTGCGGCCCAGCCGAGGAGACCGCCTCCAGGCTTACAACTGGACAGAATAAGCACTTTGGTCCAACTGGTCAGTCTGTCTGTCTGTTCAGACATCATGTCCCACAGTCCAGCTACCTACAGAGCCCAGAAGATGACTATCCGAGGGTCCCTGTCCTTAGAAGTGCTCTTTTACTAGAAGAAGGAGGCATCTAAACAGATGACCACGGTGCCGCCTTTTGTTTGGGTTGAATGCTGGGTTGGAGATCATTTTAGAGCACTTTTGTGGGAATTACAGAGCCTTAGAGCCTTACAAAATCATCTTTCCTAATTCCTTGTGTTTCAGACGAGGACACCGAAGTCCAGAGAAGAGAAGTTGCACACTCCAGGCTGGAGGACGTGAGGCAGGACCAGACCTCCTCGCCCCTTCCCAGCCCCTCACCTACGGACCACGTTCCTGCTCCTATCCTGGAAGCAACTTCAAGGTGGTGGACAAACCGCTGGGGGATGCCATGTTGACAAGGTGACAAAGGGGCAGGTCATGACGCTATCCCAAGGCAATGTACAAGAGCTCACAAGCACAACTTTGCGCAGGGGTCGTTAGTGTGGGGGCGTCTGCAAGCCTTTCCCAGGGAGCCCAGTTCTGGTGGTCCCTGAGGTATCAAGTTATGTTCAATTTATTTGCTTAAGAACACAAAGCTAGATGCACTGTTTTCAGAAAGTTTTATGTGTAAATCATCTACGTTAGTAAAATAAATCAAAACATCTGAGTTTCGGAATGGTCTTCAGTTGCCTACCACATTCGCCTCTGTGAAAGCCCCGGTTTCCTGACAGCATCCAATAAGGGATTTTTCAGGAACTTTGTAGAGCTCTTCTGTGAGACATCACGTAAGAAACCTCGCCTCATCGTCAGCTCTGCAGGCCCAGCCGCGCTGCAGCTAAGTCACAGACCTGCCAGAGTAGAGAGGCTCTCCGTTCTTTCCCTCCACTGGGACGCTACTCTGAAGGAACGTGGGTTTGGGATGTAAGTGTCTCTGATTGTTCCGTGCTCCTGGGGACATAAGACCCTCAGCCTCCTTGAAAGCAGAGGTTCAAGAACCAATGGCCAGGCTCCCCAACAGCTGAAGGCCCTCCCCCCGCCCCAGAGGTGCCCCACTTGCCGAGGGGTCCCGGGGAGCCGGCATACTCCCACCCTGGCTGCCGGGAGCCCTGCCTTTTCCTGCCACGCTCGTGCCTACAGGGAAATTCCAGGCTGCCCCAGAGACCATCTTAACTGCTTGGAATCCTGTGTTTTGACCTGTCTGGGCTGGCTCAATCCTGGGAGGAAAGAAAAGTAAATAAATATAAAGCCGTTTGATCACAGACAGAACATTTATCTTTCAACAGGAAGCTTCCTGAGGAAGAACAGCAAAGGGGTTTGGAATGAGACTGTGCTTGTAAGTGTCAGTCCGCGTGGCAGACATCCCCAGACGGAGCCTCCCTGTGGTGGTGTCGCGGTCATCCCGGAGCCCTACCCTTCTCACTCCGTCCCTCCAGAACTACGCCAGCTCCCTCTGGACCAGCAAGAGCAGCTGATGGGCCTGGCCAGGCCCCTTCTCACTTCCCCAGCGGAGGAGGAAACCATCTTCGCCACTGAAACCAGCAGGAAGCTCGGGTCTTCCTCAGGGCTGTGGAGGGCGCTAGGGGTGGCGAGAGGGTTGGGAAGCCAAATCAGGTCCTCCCTGCAGGCATGTCCCCTGACCTGTTAGGATCCTGAAAGGGAGAGGATGCTGGTACCTTTCTGGTTTGGGCCTTGAGCATCACTTGCCTGGGACTCTTGTCACATCCCCTTTAAGTCTCTGTCCTTGTCTGGCTCTGGCCAGAAACCTTAGGTGGCTTTTAGATTCTGAAGAACAGTAAGGGTCCCAGGAATCCTTTCTGGAAGCTCAGGGAAATCCAGTGGCCTCTGGGCAAAAATCCATTTGCTAATCGGCTGGTAAAAAGTCATGTGTCTCTCTCTTAAGTCCCACCTAGTAGACGGTATCTACTCTGGAGGTCCCAAAGGCACCTTAAACTCATCGCATAGAAAACTAACTCCACACCTGGCCCCTTCTCTTTTGCTGTCCCACTGCACCCATCCTTCCTTCTGCCGGACGTCTGGGGACTCAAACTTATCTCCATCTCCCCAATCCTCACAACATTTTGAATCAGAATCCAGGCAATAATTTGACATTCCAAAGATGTCCTTTGTGACCAACCCATTTCATCTGATTTGGTTGTATCAATCCCTTCTCTTGCATTCCTTCCTTCCAGACACCTGCGACATGCCGGCGCTGTGCTGCAGTTAGGGCCATGGAGGCGGGGGGAGGATTCAGGCTGCCTGCAGGGACAGCCACACCACGCAGGGGCGGGAAGAGGGCCGGGCTGGCTCTGTGCCTGTTTCACACCCGCACCGGGCTCCATGCAGCACAAATCTGGACAGTCTGCAACAAGAAACACAGGCCACAGAATAATGGTCAGTATTAACCGCAGAGAGTCAATATATGGGGAAACTGAATAAAGTGAGCTCTGCAGGCACCATGTATTTTTAGAAAATGGAGCTCATTCATGGAGGAAGCTAGACGGAGGACTGAAGCAGCAGTCAGGGAGAACATGACAGCAGCAGCCCTGGCGGAGCATGCCAGGCCCTGGCCCAATGCATCGTGTACCTCACCAAGCAACCCACCCAGCACCTGTGAAGGAGGCGCTCTCATTGTTTCCAGTTTCCAGATGAAGAAACAGTATCACAGGAATTACGTGTCTTGCCCACAGTCACAGAGCTAGAGCCAGAATTCAAACAAGATCTGACTCCAATGTTTCTGTTAATTATAGCAAGGAAAGGATTCCTCATTTCCACCAGCTTCCTTTTTCTTTTTTTTTTCTTTTGAGGCAGGGTCTCACTCAGTCTCCCCTGCTGGAGTGCAGTGGCACAATCATAGCTCACCGTAACCTTGAACTCCTGGGGTTCAAGTGATTGTCCTGTCTCAGCCTTCCAAGTAACTGGGACTACCGGCATGCACCATTGTGCCCGGTTAATTTAAAAAATCTTTTGTAGAGACAGGGTTTTGCTGTTTCTCAGGCTGGTTTCAAACTCCTGGCCTCAAGTGATCCTCCTGCCTCAGCCTCCCAAAGTGCTGAGATTACAGGTGTGAGCCATTTCGCCCAGCCTCCACCAGCTTCCTTTTAATCAAGGCAGATTAAGCGTTCATGCATTGGCTAAACTAGCCTTTGAGTGCAGTGGCATTTCTTTAGCACCTACAAAGCCAGATTAGCCGTTACATGTTTTGTTGGTGTTCTGGGAACTGACTGTTGGCAATTCCCAGCCAGGTTTTATTTCAAGATATTAGTTGAAATCTCAGCCCGTGTTTACTTTGCCTATAGAATGGGAATGAAGAGAGCTGGAAATCAGGTGACTGATGTAATCCTGGACTTGTAGGTGATTAGCAGTGTGACCTTGGAGAAGCCACTTTTCTCTGGTTTCAATTTCCCATGTGAAATGAAGGAATCGCAGTAATTCTACTACGAGGACTGGAAGTACGTGGGCATCGAGAAGCATGCCCAGGGAAAGCTGCAGCCCACCTGTGGGAATGGCGAGTGACCCGTGGTGACCCTGCATGGTAGCAGGCCTCCAATTTGGCCCCAGGGAGCCCCCTCCAGGTACTCCCCCAGGTGTAGTCCTCTCCCACACTGAACCAGGGCTGGTCTGCATGACTGATAGCACGCAGTGGCAGTAATGGCACGTCACTCCTGAGCTCAGGTTATAAAAAGACAGCAGCTTCCATGTTGGGTTTTCTCTCTTTCTCTCTGGTCGCTTGCTGTGGGGGAGCTGCTGGTTGTGAGTAGCCCCGTAGAGAGGCCCATGTGCAGAGGCACTGAGTCCTCTCACCAACAGCCACGTGCGTGAACCACCTTGTCGGCCCGTCCTGTAACCTCAATCAAGCCTTCAGATGACTGCAGCCCCAGCCCACGGCTCACCTGCAACCCCCAAGAGACCCTGATTTGGGACCACCAGGGGCTGTTCTGGGATTCCTGATCTCAGAAACTGTGTGAGATAATAATATTTTTTGTTGTTTTTAAGCTGCTAAATGTTGGGGGGTAATTTGTTACACAGCAATAGATAACGAATACACCCCATACTATAGAATACTATGTAGCAGCTAAACAATGGAGTGAGTCTATGTGTACTGATATGGAAAGATTCCTACGATGTATTGTTAAGAGAAAATAATAACTACAGAAAAACACAAACAGCTACATGTTTTATGTAAAATAGCATCAATACTCACTATACTTTCATGCATTCACATATGCATGTATATATGTAGTAAATGCCCCATCGGGATATACTAGTGATTAACATCAGTTTACCTCTCAGTAAGGCAGTCAGAGGAGGATACAAAAGAGGACTTTTTAAAAAATGCGGTACATTGCAGTATATTTTTAAATTTTTACCATGATAATGTGTCCATGTATTAGTACTCATATCCAAGAAAAAAAATTCTTCTTTAAACCCAGTGATTTGACTAATTGATCGCTGAGGTCTCTTTTAACTCTGGTGTTTTATAGTTCTATTAAAATAGTCAGTTGGATTGAAATTAAAAGACTGAAATAACATTTATCACCTCTTTGTTGGCAAATATTAGAAGTTTGATAAACCAAGTGTTGGCAAAGATGTTCGGAAAACTGGTATTCCCACACACTGCTGCTGGGAGCACGAATTCTGAGTGACTTGGGAAAGCTGGTTTGGGTGAGAATAAGGCAATGTCTACTAAAGCTAGCAATGCAAACTCCACACCCTTTGAGGTCCAGGACTTCCACTCCTAGGTGTTCATTCTGTTATGTAGAAACATGCCAGAAATAAGATGGTATTATGTCTACTTATATAAATGCTACATTGTAAGTATGCACCAAGGATGTACACACAGCAGGGCTTGTAAGAACAAAAACTTAGAAATAAGCTACATGTCTATAAATAAACAAGTTGGTACATTTTTACACCACAAAAAACTGTGAAACTACTGAAATGAATTAGCTAGACTTGTATGTTGCAATGAGGATAAATTTTTAACATTTTAAGGAAAAAAACACATTGCCAAATGTTACATATGATCTAATACCATCTATAAACAATATCGTTTCGTTTCCTAATGTTTCTATGAAAATGATAGGGAAAATACGTAAGGATACAAGCCAAAGACATAAGGGTAATTGTCTCTGGAGGTGGGGAAGAGGATATAATTGAGGGACTAATGAAAAGGGACTTAACCTTTATCTGTGACATTCTAATTTGATTAAATAGTTATAAAGGACGGGTATATGCATACGCAAAGAGTGCGATGCGCACCATCCGGGGGATGGACACACTTGAAGCTCGGACTTGTGTGGGGAGTGGGGGGCAAGGGCAACATATATAACCTAAACATCTATACCCCCATAATATGCTGAAATAATAAAAAAAAACATAGTTATAAAGCATTAGTGATCAATATGTAAGAGATGTATTTAAATATTTGTGTGTCATTAAAATTGAATTTAGAAAGAGCCACCTGCCCATACTTTGGTGTACTTTGTCTACTCAAGCCACTTGAAGTTCTTTGGCCTGAGAACTTTGCCCAGAGGAGTAGACTTACTGATACTTGAAGAGTAGTGTGTCTCAGCTCTGGCTGGCTGCACAGCGGAATCCCAGGCAGCTGTAGGAGAAACTACTGCTAGTCTTGCCCACACCTGGTGACTGTGCTGTACCTGGTGCTGTGGCTCTGGCCTTGGTGCTTCTCAAAGGCTTCCCAGGTGATTCTAGCAGACAGTTGTGGGGAGGGATGCTGAGAAACCCTGACTGAGAGCATCAGGGACTGAAAAACTGTTACAGACGGGGTAGGATGCTAAGGAGGCATAATGACGTGGTATCCTGATTGGATGCTGGAACAGAAAAAGGTCATCAATGAAACCCAAATAAAGGCTCTCATTTAGTTAACAATGTGTGCTAGTGTTAGCCTCTTAGCTCTGATCAGTGAGCCACGGTCATGTAAGACGTGAACACGAGGGGAAGCTGGGTGAAGAGTAGAGGGAACTCTGCACTCCCCTCAACTCTTCCATAAATCTACAACTATTTTCAAAATGAAACATTTAAAAGCTCGACACATCATAGATAACTTGTCAGGTTATATTTTAATTCTTGCTCAGTTAAAAACATCTTTCAAGGCTGGGCACAATGGCTCACACCTGTAATCCCAGTACTTTGGGAGTCCCAGGTGGGAGGATGGCTTGAGGCCGGGAATTTGGGACCAGCCTGAGCAACATGGCAAGACCCCATCGCTACAAAAAATTAAAAAGAAAAAAAATCTTTCAAGTCTTTTGTGTTTTTGAGTTTTGTATTTTAAAATGTTGAGGGTGGAGCTTTGTCAGACCTGGCGCTCATTAGGTTTCTGGAATCAGAGGGTAGGAGAGAGAAAGGCCCTCCCTACAGGAAGGGAGGAGTCCCAGCACCTTTGAGCCAGGGAAACCCAGTGCTCACGGGGCTGCTGAACTCATTGCGCAGGTGGGGAGAACAAAGCCCAGAGAGAAGGCAAGACCAGGCCCCGGCCTGCAGGGGGTTAGGGGAGGGCAGGCCTGGCCTTCAAACCTACTTATCTTGGTTTCCAAATCTAGGGACCCTCTCTTATTTCACCTGTATCCCTGTAGTTAACAAGCAGATGTCTGTGCTGGGGGAACTTGTCTCTGGGCTAGAGAAAGCCCAAACTTTAAATTATGGCTCCTTGGATCTCCCTCTGTTTTTGTTGAGGCAAATTTCTCATTTTCCATTACTTATAAGAGATGGGCTCTGCGAGGGAGCTCCAGTTTGCCAGCTGCTACCACTGCACAGAAATAAATCATCCTGTAGAATTCATAAATTCTGGAACTACTTCCACCCCTGAGCGCTGGGGCCCAGTCCAGACCTGGCTCACTTGACTGATGATGGCTTTGTTTGGGTTCCTTGGGAGCGCTGGGGACTCTCTCATCTGATGTGGGCGTTCAGCTGAGATGCATGGGCCATATTGCCATGACACTCCCCAGAGTGTCACGCTGCCCCTTGCCAGGCCACTCGGGGGCTGAAGGATCTGCCCGCCCAACCCTGAACTTCTCATCTTGGGTTGGCCTGGGGAAAAGCAATTGCATCTGAAGTCATACACAGTAAAATCCCTCTGATTTATCTTGCTTGAGGAGAGAAATAAATGCTACTGGCCCGAGGCTCTGAGCAGGAGTGCTACGGGGGGGTTGGGGCAGTGGTTCTCCGCCGGGCTGTGCGGTAGAATCATCTGTTCTCCCCCTCCCCATTCTGACTGAATTGATTTGGGGACCCAGGCATGGGTGTTTTGTGAAAGTGCCTCACATGGCTTTAATAAACAGCCAGGATTCAAGAACACCTGGGTAGGAGGGAAATGGGAAAAGAACACTGAGGTCAAATGGATGGGATGAATCATGTTTGCTAAATCAAGAAACTCTCTAGAGAGGAAAGGGACTTGGCCATGGTTTTGCATATTGTTGGCAAATTAAATTCCAGTTTCAGTTTAACAAAGACCTGTGGGCCACCCACTCTGGGCTGGGCGTGGAGGGAAACTGGGATGTCAGGGACAGCTACTCACCCGGCTGTAACAGGAAGCCAGGAGGACAAGGGCCCAGTCCCAACCCATGACTGCTGGGAGAGAGCTGGCGGAGGCAGTGCCCAGCTCTTACCAGGGTCTGCTCTTCCCAACTCCTCCTGCACACAGCTGCAAACATGAAGTGTCGAGTGACTGTCTCCTTTGAACAGCCCATCCCCTGAGAGGCAGGACAGTATTGGAGTTGATTGCATGGGCTCTGGAAGCGAGCTGCCTAGGTTCTCCTCCAGCTCCAGTGCTTCCTAGCTGTGCGACCAGGGCACGTTACATAACCTCTCTGTGCTTCAGTTTCCTCATCTGTAAGATGGAGGTCATGCTAAATCATATGGTCGTGAGTTAAAAGAGTTAACTGCATGCACATGAAAGGCTTAATGCAATGCCTGGCATGCAGCATGCACTCATTAAAAGTTAGCTATTACTATTAGACCCTCAGGCTCATCACTCATGCCTCATGGTTGGAAGGGAAGGGAAGGGAAGGGAAGGGAAGGGAAGTTTCTCTGCAATCCATCTCTGTCCTACTGATACATAAACAGTCTTTAATGCCAGGGGAGCACACCTACCACCTTTAGCTGCCTTTCTCCTGTACCTCCAACCACCTGCTCTCAGATGCACCTGGGCCTAGTTCCACCTGCATCCACTGCTGTCTGTGCTTGGCTGTCACCTGCTCCCAGATTCCATCTGTGCCTGGATCCAGCCTGAGCCCAGGTCCTGCTGTGCCCAGAGACTCACCTGTCACCACCTTGAATTTGTGTTTCTTCCAGGAGCGTCTTCTTAATAATCAAGGGCAAGTTTGTATGGGGCGAACTGACTTCAGCAGGAAGGAGCCGGAGGTGTCCTTCCTTGTGCCTGAAAGTAGAGGGCATGGATGAACCGGGGTGGTGACGCGTTCACCCACTCAAGGGAACTGCAACGAGCAATTCACAGTGATGCGGGGAGCGGTGGCCTTGGAAAAGCAGCAAACAAAACCACCGCAGAAACAGGTAAGAAGTTTCCCACTCTGCCTGCCGCCTCTCCCTCCCGGAATGCCTGCCCTGGGAAGGTCATAAGCTGCAGTTAGCAAATGGGGGAGGAAGCGTTGAGGAATAAAGAGGAGAAAGGGAGAAGCTCACCGTTCCTGTTATGGGCCGCACTGTTTCTCCCCGGAATTCACATGTCGAAGTTCTAACCCCCGGTACCTCAGAATGTGGCTGCATTTGGAGACAGGACCTTTAGAGAGGTGATTAAGTTAAAGTGACGTTGTTAGGGTGGCTCCTGATCCAGTATGACTCGTGTCTCATGAGAAGAGGAAACGTGGGCACACAGAGTGACACCAGGGTGCACACACACAGGAAAGACCGTGTGAGGACACAGCGAGAAGGCCGCCCTCTGCAAGCCAAGGAGAGAGGCCTGAGGAGAAACCAAACCTGCTGAGGCCCTGACCTTGGCCTTCCAGCCTCCACAACTGGAAGAAAATTAATTTCTGTTATTTATTTAACCCTGTCTGTGGTATTGTTTATTAAGTTTCTGTAATTTAATAAACCCTGTCTGTGGTATTCTGTTATGGCAGCTGGAGCTAAGACACTTTCCAGCAGGGTGTTTTCTAAGGGCCCTGTCACAATATTCTGCAATTGTCTTTGGCTCTTGGGGAAGCTCTGAAAGGAGGACCCTGGTGCTGGGGTTGGGGGTCCTTGGTTCTGGGGCGTGTGGTCAGCCCGCCCTGTTGTCTCATGGCTGCTCTTCTGAGCTGGCCCTGCGAGCGAGACAGTAATGGACTTCACAGCCAGCAGCTGGGCAGAGAGGGGAGTCTGCCAGGTGGCTGGGGCAGGCCCGCTTCCTGTCTATGGACAAAGGGTCAGAGCAGCCTCTGTACGTCTGCGTTCCTGGCGGGCTTGACCATCTGTGTGGTTCTCCAAGTCAAGTCAACAGGGAGCCGCTGCAGGTTGGGTCCCATGCTTGGCGCACACTGGCCACGGGCTTGCCAAGTCCAGTCCAACCTACGTTCCAGTCTTTTTGTTCTCACAGCCTACACAGTGAATCTGGTGTCGGGACTCTTTCAGTGGTAAGTGACAGAAAATCAGTTCAAACTAGTATAAACGAATAGAGTATTTATTAATTCACATAACTAGAAAGTTCTAAAGGGTGAAATTGATCTGAGGCTTGGTTAGAGTCAAGAGTTCAAATGTCGTCATCAGTAATATATCTTTTTATCTTCATCTCCTAATCTCCTGCTGTTCTCTTTGTTGACTTTTTTCTCAGACTTTCCCGACATCATGGCAAAGTGGTTATGAGTAATTCTAGGATTATATCTGAATGAGCCCAATGAGAAGATTTGGCAAGGGCTCTGGCTCTACTTGGGTCACGTGCCCATTTCTGAACTAGTTGCTGTTGTCGGGTGGCGGGGGTCCTCTAACCGGCCAGGCCTGTATCATGTGCATAGCCTTGTATCGGAGGAATGGTTTATCCATGTAAAATAGGCTCCCATTTTCAAGGAATGGATTCTGTTAGCAGAAGAAAAGAAAAGGAGAAAAGATTCAGGGCTAACAAAACCTGTAGTTAGCACAGTCTGCTCCAGGGTGAAATAAATCAGAATTGTTACTATTCCTAGGCCATTCCTTATATTTTCCTACCACCTTGACTTAAGTCAGCCTTCCTGCCCGTGCTATAACACAGTGGTCCCCAACCTTTTTGGCACCAGGGACTGGTTTTACGGAAGACAGTTTTTCCACAGATGGTGGGGGCAATGCAGAGCTCAGGCAGTGATGTGAGTGACAGGGAGTGGCTGTAAATACAGGTGAAACTTCACTGCTTGTCCATTGCTCACCTCCTGCTGTGCAGCCCAGTCCTTAGTTTTATGGAAGACAATTTTTCCACAGGTTGGGGAGGGGTGTGGGGGGGGAGCGGAGCTCAGGTGGTGATGTGGCCTGGTTCCTGACAGGCCACGGACTGGTACCAGGCTGGGGGCTGGGGACTGCAGCTGTAACAGACATAAAATCTGATAACAGACTATCATCAAAGCCCAACTAGATTTTCAAAAGAAGACACACAAATGACCAACAGGTATATGAGAAAATGTTCCACATCAGTAATCATCAGGCAAATGCAAATTAAGACCACAATGAGATGCCACCTCACACCTGTCCAAATAACTATTATCAAAAAGATGAAAGATAAGTGTTGACGAGATGTAGAAAAAGGGAACATTTGTATACTGTGGGAATGTAAATTAGTACGGCCATTATGGAAAACAGTATGGAGGCCCCTCAAAAAATTAAAATAGAAGAGCAAATAATAGACTATAATAGAGACATCTGCGCCCGAATGTTTATGGCAGCACAATTCACTATTGCAAGGATGTGGAAACAACCCAAATGCCCATCAATTCATGAATGGATTATTAAAATTTGGTATATGTATAAATGGAATATTAATCATAAGAAACGACAGTGATCTAGCACCTCTTATATTTTCCTGGATTAAACTTAAGCCCATTATCCAAAGTGAGGCATCACAAGATCGGAAGAAGGGGCTCCACTTGTACTCGCCATCAAATTGGTACTAACTGTTGAACACTAGGGTGCTCATGTGGCAGTAATTCTCTCCAGGGATTAGGGGGATGGGAGGTAAACCCACAACTAAAGGACATGGGGAGCATTGTAGAGGGGAAGGGCACACCTCTAACCCTCGCTTGGATGAGGCAAAGACATAAAATGTAACCATAATGTTTGTACCCTCATAATACTCTGAATTAAAAAAAAATGTATTTGAAACATTCTGGAAAAAAAAATTAAAATAGAACTATCACGTGATCCAGCAATCCTACTACTGGGTATATAATCCAAAGGATATCAAATTGGTATGTCAAAGAGATATCTACACTTCCATGCTCGCTGCAGTGCTATTCCCAATAGCCAAGATATAGAGTCAACCTTAGTGTATATTAACAGATGAATGGATAAAGAAAATGTGATACATGTACACAGTGGAGTACTATTCAGCCTTGAAGAAGAAGGACATCCTGTCATTTGTGGCAAGCTGGGTGAACCTAGAGAACATCATGTTAAGTAAAATAAGTCAGGCACAGAAAGACAAATACAGTATGATCTCACTTATATGTGGAATCTAAAACAGTCAAACTAACAGAAACAGAGAGTAAAATGGCAGTTACCAGAAGCTGGAGGCTGGGGTGGGGGATGGTGAAGATGTTGGTCAAAGGACATAAATTTTGAGTTAGACAGGAAAAATAGCCTCAAGAAATCTATGGAACATCATGGTGACTGTAGTTAATATATATTGGATACTTAAAAATTACTAAAAGCAGCTTTTAAGTGTTCTCAGCACAAAAAAAAAAATGATAGTGAGGTATCCTTTCAAATAACTTGATTTAGTCATTCCACTATGTATACATATATCAAAACATCATTGTTGTACACCATAAATATATATAATTTTTACTTGTTAATTAAAATAATAAATTAAAAAAACACAACCCTACTGCAGTTCACAATGGCAAGCTCAATAAATTCCAGGACATAGAACTACTGTAGAGATGCTTCAATCTCAATGCAATACAAATAAAAATTGATAAAACTAGAAAGCAGAAATCCCTATTATTCAAAATTAAACAAAACCAAATTTTAACTATTTTAACAAATTTTGGAATATCCAGAAGATAGTAAGTTATTAATATATATAATAAATATAATTAAAATCTTTACATGTTTAATATCTAATAATATATAATATATAAATATAATGAAAACCTTACATTTTATAATATATGGGTAATGCAGCTAAAGTTGTGTTTGTAGGAAAATTCATAGTCTTGCATATTTTTGTTAATAAAAAGCAATTAAATGGAACCAGCATAATACTTACTAAGATAAACATATATCCAAGAAAAGAAAAGGGAATAAATTTCTAAGGGAAGAGGTTAAAGATTAGTGAATCATTAGATTAGGAAAATAACATAAATAATAAATCTGAGAGCTGAATACCAAGAGGTGGAGATCATTGGTGGCCACGTCAGACGCTGCCTCCCACACTGAATCATTACAAATCCACCACACATTTGAATAAGTAAAAGCTTTAGAGGACCAATTCTCTAATAATAAAGCAACATGACCAGAAAATAAATCATTTGTAAAATAAAACCACAATAACAAGAACCTACATATCAAAACCCAAGGGATACAACCAAAACTGTTCTTAGAGGAAATTTTATAGCCCTAATTGCTTATATTATTTAACAAAAAGAATAAAAATTAACTTCACCTTCAACTAAGGAGGCTAATCTTCCTCTACCCCCCAACGAAACAGACTTAAAGGAAAAAAATCAGCAAGAATAAAATGCAGAAATCAATAAGGTAGAAAAAGGTAGAATTGGTAAATCCAAGAACTCATTTGAAAAAAAAACAATAAAACAAGTAGATTTCCAGTAGGGTTAACCAAGAAAATAAAGGAAGACACACCTAACATTAGACTTGAAAAAGGGAATATCACCATATAGCAAAATATGTCATTTTCAAATGAAAGAGTTTACTATGCACTAAATTTCCTAATTGAAAAGTCACAATAAAAATTGAAAGTCACCATAAAATAAATAGTTACAGAGTCAAATAGGTTTCAAAGAACAGCTCAATAGGTGAATTTGGTCAAAACTTTCCATTACAATTCTTGTGCCATTTAATTTTTCCCAGAGCACAGAAAAAACATCGCATTTCATTCTGTGAAGAAAGCATAACCCCAAAACTTGATCATCAGGTCCTCCTCTTGGACAAAGTCTATCTCCTTAAACTTTCGGTTTCTCCTGCATATTCTCTGAATTTGGTGACTTTCCCCAGTCCTGGCCCTGCTGTAGGGTAGCAGACCCAGCAGCTCCACAATCTGCTCTCACTTCAGGATCTCCTGCCTCTGCCCTGGGCCTCAGGCCGGAGGATCTGGAAGGACTGGGCATGAGCTAGGATTTTTGCTGCCTGGGCTACCTTCTCTAACAAGAGTGGGATTTATTTCAGCCTCAAAGGACCTTTAGGACACTTCAGTTCTGCTGGAGATTTAGGAACACTACAGACAGATCCCCTCAAACTAGTCAGAAAAGGCTGTATTAATGTTTTTATAGCCCCAATGCTTTCAAAAATGAATCAGAGCTTGTTCAAGAAAAGCTACTTTCTAAATAGGCTGGAGGGATAAGAAGAGAAAATTGAGACTGAGGAAAAGCAGCAGCAAGGTAGCGAAAATACTAGGTATTGGTATTAAAACCGATTGCCTGGTTTGGTTCTAAGCTTCTTAGCAGCATGATAAGAAGCAAAACATAGAACATTACATAAAAGATGAAAATGTATTTTTCTAGGAGAGATGGCACGTTTGCTGGCACTAAATACCACAATTATTTTTCACCTAGAGTTAGCTTAAGGAAAATTAGGGCACATAATAGATCAACACTTCAAAATAAATTCCATAGCAAATGCAGAAAATCAGAGCTGGCTGTTTCTCATAGTGATTGTCAAGAAAAGCCCAGAGCAGAACGTGAAAGCACAGCACAGTGAAAAGGAATCTGCAGGAGGCTGAGTTCCTGTGGTCCAAGTAGGAAAGCCAAGACAGTAGGGCTTGCTGTCAGTAGAGTGTGGCAGAAGCCAGATTCAGGGGTTAGGGTAGAACTAACTGGGAAGCAAGGACAGCAGCCCTTGAATCTGTATTTAAGGAAATTGGTGAAAGTGTGGTGAAAGGTGAATATCTATTTTCAATTTTTTAGTCCCTCCTGGCACACAGGAGAAACATTTCTTACCTTCTTGGAGTTAGGAGGGGTTTATCACTTCCCCTGTTGCAGTAAGTGGAGGAGTTCTTGCCTTGAGGAGGGAGGCACACCAGCCTAAAGCAGCCTGCGTTCCTGGGTCGCTGCACAGAAGTCAGTTGCTCTGGGGAGTCACTTTGACCTGCAATGAACTTTGCCTGAGTGAGGAAAAATAAACCCACCTTTGCTGTGTTCGATTGGGGCTGTTTGTTATGGCAGCATAGCCCTAGCTTAGCCTGACTAATACCAGGGGGAGGAGCCACGATGGAGCCCCACTGAGAGAAAAAGCAGGGGGAAGAGAGGCTATGTTTAAGGAAAAGCCTGAGCATGTTTACGGACTGAGGAGAATGATCCAGAAGAGGTGGAGAAGAGGATTTGCCGGGTCATTCAAATTTAACTGATAACAGCAGGTTGTGATCCCCAGTAAGAGAGAAAGGTTTGCCTTGGGAGGAGAAGAGAGACGCTCCTCCCCTGGGCACAGGGGAAGAGAAGATGGGTGAGGAGGGATGGCTGGAGGAGAGGGAGGTCGATAGCTCCTGTCCGGTGGTCTGGACTTTTCCTCAGTAAATGTGGACATGGGAGTGCTGGCAAGAGCGGGGAGAAGGGATGGGGCAGGATCTGAGACCAAGGGAAGAGATTTGGGGAACTCCCAACAGGGGAATCTTAGGGCGACACGGAGGGGAGGAGCCTGCTACAATGGCTCAGCATGGGTTTGTAGGAAACCTGGTTTTTGAAAAGTTGTGATCCTTCCTGGGAAACCTCTGCCTCTTTACAGGGAAGCGATAGTCCAATTAGCCTGCCTGAGGAGAAGCGGGCTCCCATCCCTGCAGCTGTGGGGGCAGAGCCTGTGTAACCAATCGGTAGGGATATGGTGGAGGGGATCCCTGAATTGGATGGACTAAATGACCTTTAAGTTCCCTTCCAACCTTGAGATTTTATGATTCCATGATTCTATGTATTGTAAGGAACTTAACAAAACCGAATTACTTCCATCCTATTCAAACTATAGTGACCTGCCATTTAGCTTCCCGGAGGGAATGGACTAAAAAATGCTGCACACTCAGAACAGATTATGGGATTCCTGCACTCTCACTCCGGGTCAGTCCTCCCAAGTGTGGGAGCAATTATGATGGAACAGCTGCCCATGGTGCTGACAGACGAGTCAGCGCGGCATTCGTCTCTCCAGCAGGCGTGATGGGCCCGCTGAAAACGAGTGTCACTTTGATACATATTCTTTTTGTTTGCTGATGACTTTTTGAATTTTCAATTACTGAATTCAGCAGTTTCCTTCTCGACTCTGGGTTATTAAAGTTTTATTCTCTTTAGAGAATTTTATTAGTTCTTTTATCTTCGAAGCAGCTTTGCAAAGGAGGCAGCATGAGGGAGAGGAGGGAACCTGTGTGGCTCTGGTTTCAAAGGAACCAAAATCTCTGACTGATGACAGGACCCCCATCCAAGCACTGGTTACCCCCTGTGTCCTAGAATAATATAAAGGAAACAGTGCTCCAGCGTCATGAGGCTTGTTTCATATTGGGATGGAGCTATGGAAACCAAGCCTAGCTCAACGGGTAACCCTTTCAACGAGGCTCATGATAGAGTCACAAAATCGTTGAACATTTTGCAATTCTATTCTGGTTTTAGTGACCCTCTCCTGACAGTTTCCATTGCCATAACAATCCACTTGACCAGCAGCAGAGGGATTTTCAGGAGAAACGGGAGGCATCGGCTTGCTCACATGACCTCCAGCCCCATTAAGGAGATGTTTGTCCTAGGAGTCTTCTAGTCAGCTTGTAGCATCTGGTGACATAAACCATCTGCCCAACACACTGAAATATTTCCATATGAAGCAGGCTTTACACCACTTTTTGGCATAAGAAATATTGCTCGAGTCCTCCCTCGAGTCCAGCATCAGTGGACTAGGGGAATATCAACATCACGTAAGCCTCACATGTCAGGAGGAGGCAGAGGGAAAATATTCTAAGATCAAAGGAATTATCATCCAGTGTAACGGATAATAAACTCAGGTTGATAAATAGCTTAGTGGTGCCTTATGACAAAGAACAAAAGGACAGAAATATTCATCAAAAACTCCACTCACTTTCTGGCGATTTAGAAGGAGCACTTCACTTCTGGTTAGAGTCACCCTCACCAGCGTGGACTACGGTATGTCAGTTACACTCTCTTGACCTCATGTGCCATCTGAAAACACTGGGATTAAAATGAGAAACTATGGATACCATCCTTGGCTGTTCTAAATGGATATTAAATAGCTTTGATAAGAGTTCCATAGTCTATATGATTCTTTAACACATTGACTGCCATAGTAGAAAAAAAAATTTTCCCTAGGGCCAGGGTGTTTTATTAAAACAAAATGATCCTTTCTAATTTGTTATTTTTTATTGTTTTCTGTGCATGAGTTATATGCAGTGCAATCCCTGTTTTTAGAATTAAATTTTCAACATTAATTGTAACAATAAGAACATCAACAAGTAAGATTTTCACAAACCAACTGCAGGGTTTTGCTTCATGAGGCCCCAAGCTCAAAACTAGCCGGAGTTAAATACAACTCACATGGCAGTCAATGTGTTAACCAGAATCGAAGGAGAACCATGTAGCAAAATGGAAAGAGGAAAAGGTCGTACCATGTCCTAGCCTGAGTAGAGGTACAACAACAGCAACTCAGATTTATCCCTCAAAGAGTTTGGACTGTCTGTAAGATTCTCCACTGGCCTAAAACACCACAATTCTTATAAGAAATAGTTTCTTGCTTCTCCCAAACAGGTACCATGGTAGATAGATGGTAAATAATGTTGTGAATTGCTGTAAAACCGAGGGAGAAAATTGACTGTATGAAATGTTGGATAAACATGACCCTTCTGCCACAAACACCCGTATAAAACATAACAAAATTATTGTACACGGGTAGCTAAGTGTGCAAGCAAGAAAGGAAAATTACCCAGCACCGGAAAGAAAGAGGGAAGCAGAAGCTATAGCAGAGAGTGAATGAGCTGCTGCTGCTTACTGCTGGCATGGAGGTGGGTGGTTGAGGGGAGAGACGATGGTGGCGTGGCGGTCGGGGTGCTGGTCATGATGTCACCAGTTTCAGCAACCGGGAGGTTTGGGCTCTCATGCTCACATAGGCAGGAAATGAGGCCTGGGGCCTGCGTACAGAAGGAAGCTAGAATGACACTCTGCTTAAAGCTGGCATTCTTGGAGAGCCACAACCTCAGGGAATGTATAGATTAGGCAAAAAACTTGTCCAGTGGCACAGCAAGATAACAGAAAAGATGTCCGTCTCTGCTTGGGCCCAAAGTAAAAATTTCTCTTATTAGAAATCAAAACTCTGGCCCTGTGTCTCATATAGACTTAAGTGTGAATTTATACTATCCAGAAGTCCAGGAAGCTTCCAAGCCAAAGCCCTTAAAATATAGCTGAGCATGGTGGTGCATGCCTGTAGTCCCAGCTACTCAGGAGGCTGAAACAGAAGGATCCTTTGAGCCCAGGAGTTTGAGTCCAGCCTGGGCAATATAGCAAGACCCCATCTCTTAAAAGAAAAAAGGATCCCATGCTGCTGATACTTTTGATTTGCCTGTAAATACAGTAACACTTTGGTGGTGGGACTATTCTATAATCTAGGACAAAAGGGGTTTCACAGAACATACAAGACACACTAAAGATGAGGAAAATATCTGCCACACTTGAGAATCTGAAGACATATGAGCATAAGGACTAGAGTTCCAGGAAATTGGGATAATAGAAAGCAAGCCTGATAAAGAATGCAAGCATGTTAAATTAATAAAGAACTTGCCCATGTAAAAAATGTGATATGGACAAGATTATTGCAGTATTACATATTAAATGGGTGAATTTTACAGTGTGCAAATTATATCTCAATAAAGCTATTACTTCAAAGTGATCTGAAAATTAATGAGCTAAGCCTATAATTCAAGATGTCAGAAAAGCACAAAAATGTAAAGTTAAAGACAATAGAAGGAAGAAAATAACAAATATAACAGCATAAATTATGAACTGGAATAACAAGAGAGTGATCTTTGCAAAAATTAATAAAATAGACAGCCTACAGCAAGACTGCTAACGACAACACAAGAGAAGGCTCAAATAACCCACGGCTGGAATGAAAAAGGAGCCGTCACTAGGGATGCTGCAGATACCGCAGAGAGAATAGGATATTATGAACAAATTTACGCCAATAAATCAGACAATTTAAAAGAAACAGACAAATTCACCCCAGAATTCTATCTGTTATCTGAGAGATAATGGGCCTCTCAGGCTTTTTTACATGGATCAGTTTAACTTATGGAGAGGAGGATGCTGGAGGGATGGAAACGGAAAGAACTTGGATGTGGGCAGAGGCAGGGAAGAGCAGTGGTCCATTAGGCCTGGGTGGAGCACCATGGAGGGAGGTAACTGGCATTAAGGGGACACCAAGAGGGCTCTGGAGCTCACAGAGAGCCCCAGGAGGGACAGTAGAGGTCTCTGGGGGCCACCTTCTAGGGATTCAGCATGGTTCCAGCGGGCCTTCCCATCTCCTTATCAGTGAGGCCACATCCTTCTTTCCCACCCTGGGTGGCCGTCCTGCTCTGTTGCCACCTGCCCTGCAGTCTTACGAGCTTCCTCCTCCAGTTGGGGTTTTGCATTTCTTTCTTTGTCCAGTGAGAGAGTTGGTCCAGATGGTGTCTATGGTTCTTTTCGACTCCAGAGTTCTATGAGGCACGTTGTCCCATCGTCTAGTAGCTACAAGAGATGTAAAATATGAAGTGTTTGGTGCTTTTGTGGTTCCTTCACAAATCCAAGTTACAGAGCAAGCTCCGAAGTGTAGTTTCCACACTGTGTTCCATGGAACCCCCGGGTTCCAGGAAAGATTCTCGGGGGTTTCTAGGGGTGAAGGGAAGCTCGGCTGTGGGCTTCGGCCTCCTGCAGGAGTGCCATCCTATGAAGCTCTGCCCTTGGCTGCATTATACCCTTGTAAAAGTTCATTTGCAGAAAACACTTAAGTTGAAAATGTTATGAAAGTCCTCCACCATCTAAGTTGCAGTCAGAAAATAGGCCTCCCATCATTGACTACCGGTGTCTGGGATTCCCTGCTGAGGCTCCAGACCAAGGGGCATCTGCTATGAGCTAAAATGAGAGTTTTCATTTCTCCGCCATGGACTGTGGGGCTCAGGATTGGCCTGTGTTTGGTTTGTGTTTGCTGCACATCTCTGAGGTTTTCATAGCACTTGATACATCCGTAAGATGCTTATTCATCTTCCCAGCATCCTTTAAAGAGCCTCAGAAGAATGTGAGCAAATCTTCGATGCAGCTTTCGGCAGAGGTTTGTGAGTTTGCTGGGTGTCCATCCTGTGTTCTCCATCCTGTGCTGGGTTTCTGGCGAGGAAGGTGGTGGGAGCAGGAGGTCAGGCGGAGTGTATGGGGGAACTTGAATGCAAAGGAAGAAAAGGCCACACTCTTAAGGTCCACCTGATGAGAAAAGATGGCTACATAATTAGAGTAGAATCGGTGGTATTTGGGGATGGGAATTATGGAAAGAAAAGGCGCTGTGCAGCCAGGCCCCTGCAAGAGTTGACAGATGGAAGAAGGGTGGGAATTGTGTGGCTCCCAGAAGTGGAACTACGAGCCATGTGTGAAAGTCAAAGGGAGACGTATCTTGGCCTGACATTGAGGACACGCTGAACCGTAAGGCCTACCTGAGGACTGAACGACCTGCCTCATGAAGTTGTGTGCACCCCACCTCAGCAGGTGTTCAGCGTCTGCACAATCCTTCTGGGAGTGTTGAGTAGGGAATGGATTATGGGCCAGTGGGATGGCAGGGGGAGGCAAGTGCCCTCTGGCTTCCAGTGAGGAGCTCCATTTTCAGGTGCAGACTCAGCTGCTGTGAAGTTTCAGGGGTAGAAGCCAACACAATCTGGGCTGTCAAAGGGGTCTTCCTTGCAGTCAACCTTGAAACACCAAGTGCAACCACTGTGCACCAGGCAGGCTGTCCTGCAGCACTGGTGAGGCGGCGACAGTACAAATAACTGCGCCGTGACCCAGTGACTCTGCATGTGAGATACCATCAGGAGACGAGGCTGGGCACTGAGGCCTGGGGTAACCACTAATTGGAGCCGTCACACAGGCCTCGTTAGCTCGGCTCTGTACCTTCCAAGCAGCACTCTGAGCGAAACGCACATTTATGAAATGCCCCATTCATTTCCTGCCAGAGATCCTATCTTAATCCAGGGTCCTGGCCTCCTGGAGAATAGCTGTTTTTCACAAAACATTCCCTCCCCCTAAAGGAACCTTGAGGGGAGAACAATTTCCCTTCGGCAAAGTAAACTTTGTGATTGTGTATTTTCCATATAAATACACAAGTATTATGTCGTAAGTATATGTCTTCGCTTGTTTAAACATCTGGTATAAAATACTGGACCAATTTAATGCAGCATCACTTCCTATCACAAATTTTGGTTGATCTGAGAGAATACACTTAAAAGCTCTGAACGAGGTCTGAGTCACTGTAAATGCTCCCGCCCCCAGTTGTAGAGAGTGGCTGGATCCCATTACTGCAGGTGTGAAGCTGTCAGACACTCTAGCCCGCCGTGGCTAGGTGTGCTAGCTGGGAGAGACCGTACACGTCCAGGGAGGACGGGGACAGGCTTGGCCTCCACAAGGCAGCCTTGCAGGAAACCGCTCATGTTCACCAGCCCACAACAACAGTGAATGGTATTAGCACTGCTTTCAGCTATCCTAGAACAACAGGGGGACAATAAAATCCATAGTCATCATCACAGGGTCAGCTAAGTTATCTCTGGTGTGGGCCTATAGCAATTCTTTGCTGTGTAAATCTGGTTGAAATTCTGTGTTCTGAGAAGAGAACCGAGGTGTGGAAGTAGGAGCTTTGCTGTATAATCCCACAAGCCCCCTGAGTTTGGTGGTACAGGTGGCTGCCGGCATGAACACGTGCTTACTGGCCTTAGATGGGGTGAGTACCAGCGGGAGAAGCAGATAGCTCCCCCGCTCCCATGGCTTCTCTAAGGCCCCATACATGTGAGAAGGGACCTGGATTGCAGGGCCAGGGCAGCTGCCTCTAGGGATGGCCTAGGATGCTGCACGTGAAATGGGATGGGCACAGAGGGAAGATGAGCATCTCTGAAATTACAATGCAATTGAGGGGAAGGTAGGACTGACTTGTTCAGCCTTTCCCAAAACAGTCCCTCCCAGAAAACCGAGGTCAGACTGACTTTCCTGGCTGCCCAGGTCTCCTCTGACCTCCTTTCAGCCTGAGCCTCGTCCTCAGCTCCATCTCTCCCTCCTCAGAACTGCATCCGACTTCATCTGTCCCCGTCTGTCCTCCCTCACTGTCTACCTTGTGTTAAAGGCAAGTGTCTGGACACGCCCAGGCTGCAAGCTGCTTGAGGCAGAGGTGATGGCCTTATGTGCCCGTCTTGCCCAGGGAGGTGCAGGGTCTGAGGGTGAGCACTGAACGTGTGAGTGCAGGAGTAGGGCCTGCGTCATCTCCATCTCTGTGTCCTTGGCATACAGTAGGGGCTCAGGAAATGTTTGCTAAATAAAGGCCTGAGGTTCAGCAGGGCGGGCTCTGGGAACTGCCCCAAATGGCCGTTTGAGACTGCCGCTGGATTCCCCTGCATGTAGAAGGGAGGCTGTCGTGTTTGGCTGATGAAGTGGGTGACTCACCTTCCTAAAATCACTCCCTGTGCTATGGGGAGTCTGCTTTGCAGCCGCCTGGATTGCTGTGGTGTGACGCCTGCACCAACGCCCTCGCGTCCTCTCCTGGGCTCCCGATGGGTGGACCTCGGCCTCCTGCTGTTTCCCTCCCTCTGGGACAGAAGCGGTGTTCTAGAGCAGCCAGCCAAGGGTCAAGAGGAGGAGGCAAGCTGGGGTGCGTGGGTAGAGGTTATTTTGGCATTTTCCCTGCTTTGTCCAGAGGAAGTGCCAGCGGGCCACGGCCAGGAGCAGCTGCCTGCTGCACCCAGGAGACACCCATCCAGAGGGGCTGCTACCAGGCCTGGAGAAGGCAGCAGGGCTGGGCTGTCTACTACAGCAGACCCTTCTGTGACCTTGTTCCTCCCTTCCTGTCCTTGGCCACCTCTGGGTCACTGTCATCTGGTATTTCCCTGCTCCAATCTGCTGGGCGCCCGCCCTGTCCCCATGTCACCTCTGTCCCCGCAGCTGCCTGCGAGTGAGCTGCAAAACTGCACTGTCTCCATTCTGGGCCCTCTCTCTGCCTGACCCTCTACTACACCTAATTCAACTCACCAAAACTATATTTAGCACCTACAAAAGCCTTTCTCCTGATTGAGCGAATGTTCTCAGAAATAAAACTATAGGTAGCCCAGGGAAAGAATGGAGCCAGTAAAGGCATTACTTTTACAAGTTTTATTGAATATACAATACATATGTCCACTAAAGTGTGCAAATCTTAAGCATACACCTCAGTGAACTTTTACATATGTGCGCACCCAGGGAACCACCACCCAGATCAAGACTTAGAACATTTCCGGTACCACAGAGGGCTCCCGCCAGTCAATAACTGGCCCCCATCCACCCCACCCCTGCCAAAGGTAACCACTTTCTTGACTTATTTGGTCATATATTAGTGTGCCTTTTCCTGACCTTCATGTAAATAGACTCACCCTACAGCAGCCAGGAAATGGTGCTGCTCAGCTCCCCTGCTGCGGGGAGGAGATGGAAGGCTCTAGGCCTCTGGGATGCACCCTGAATTCTCACTGAGGCCCCGCTTCTTGTGGGCTACCCCCAGCCAATGACTGAGCACAGGGTGGGCACTGATGCAGGTCCACTTCTGTGAGTCAAAGACTCCTCCAACAGGTGGCTTGGGCTCCAAGACTCCCTTCTCGGAGCCTGAGACACTTCCTCCCCATGCTCCGCTCTGGCCCCCTCTCCCGCACAGGTCAGACCTGCCTGTGGTCTAAAGGTCTTCTTGTCTCTAGCTCTCTTTCCTTTATCCCTTACAGACACTTTCCCTATAAGTCTCTGTACGTCTGAACTCATCTCGGTGTCTGCTGCTTAGAGGACCCGAGCTAACACACGTGCACTATGTATTTCTGTGTCTGGTTTCTTTTGTGAATCATCTGTCAGTGACATCCACACGAGTGGTCGCATGGAGCAGGAAGGCACTGCTTCAGATACAGCTGGTGTCCTCTTCCACATGGTAGGAAACCTTATGGCTTCCAGAACCTTTGGATGTCTTCTAGTCCCACGTATCACCCAGGGCAGGAGCCCCTAACAGCATCCCTGGAAGGTGGCCACATGGACTCAGCGTGAACGTCTTCAGGGAGAGGCCACTGTCTCCTTTGTTCATCCCCCTCAAATTGGTGCAACAGAAAATTCTTTCATATGTTGGTCGGTCTACTAGATGCCCGACTCCTTCCAGTGATACGATTGACACAGGCCATTCATTCATTTGTTTCTTCTCTGCGGGCACATCACCTGGGGGCTGCCATGTGCAGGCCTGTGTGACCCCCACTTCAGACAGGGCAGGGGAGGAGCAGATGGGTGGTTGGCATAGGCCCCGCCCAGTGACTCTTCTCTGTGCAGGGGTGGCTTGGCAGAGGTGAGCCCAGACTCGGGGGTGGCAGGAGGTAATGAGAGAGGAAGAGGAGTACCTCCATAGAGGTTTCCGCAGAGGCAGGCTGAGTGCTAACTTTCTCCTTACAAATAAAATATCCCCCTTTCTCTAGAGAGAGAGAAAAAGTTTTGTGTTTTCCTGCCAAACGGGCCTGGATTGATTAATACATCTCAGCTCTAATTCCTAGAAGTTCTGTTATCTTGAGTATAACACTTATTCTCTGGGTCTCAGCTTCCTCTTGCTTAAATAGGATAATAACCCTGATCTCTGAGATCTCTTTGAGGATTAAATAATTTGATGTTTGTGGAATGTGCTTTTGGAAAATAACTGTTAGTTAACACAGCACCTGTGCAGCAGCCCAGCTCATGATTATGAGGTGTTGGTCCTGGGTGTGAGCTTGGGGGTGTATGTGCGTCGTGGGCTGAGTGGTCTAAAACAGTGGTCCTCAACCTTTTTGGCACCAAGAACTGATTTCATGGAAGACAATTTTTCCATGGACTTGGCGGGGGGAGTGGTTTCCAGATGATTCAAGCACATTACATTTATTGTGCAGTCAAACCTCTCTGCTAATGATTTGCATTCGCTCCCCAGCACTAGCAGCACCACCTCAGCTCCACCTCAGATCATCAGGCATTAGATTCTCATAAGGAGCTCACAACCTAGATCCCTCGCATGCGCAGTTTACAGTAGGGTTTGCACTTTTGTGAGAATCTAATGCCGCTGCTGATCTAATGGGAGGTGGAGCTTATGCGGTGATGTGAGCCATGGGGAGTGGCTGTAAATACAGATAAAGCTTCACTCGCTCGCCCCACTGCTCACCTCCTGCTGTGCAGCCTGGTTCCTAACAGCCACAGATTGGTACTGGTCCACGGCCCGGGGTTTGGGGACTGCAGGTCTAAAAGATCTGTCTGTGTCCTAATTTTTGGAACCTGTGAATGTGACCTAATTTGGAGAAAGGGTCTTTAAAGATATAATTAAATTAAGGATCTCAAAATGAAAGCAGCCTGGATTATCCAGGTGGGCTATAAATTCAGTAAGTGCCCTTAAAAAAGACTGAAGAGGAGAAGACACAGAGAAGAGAATGAGGCTGTGTAAAGACAGAGTCAGAGACTGGAGTTACGCGGCCACAAGCCAAGGAATGCCTGTAGCCACCAGAAACTGGAAGGAGCAAGGAGAAATTTCCCTGGGAGTTTTCAGAGGGAGCATGGCCCTTCTCGCCTCCAGAACTGTGAGAGAGTAAATTTCTGTTTCCGTAAATCCCCTTTTTGTGATAATTTGTTACTGGAGCCCTAGGAAACGGATACAATGTGTTACCTTCCTCCTTGCTTAGAATCTGGTGCAAAAGGCCCCTTTAATCTTCAGTACATTTCTGTTCTTCACTTGCCAGTTTATCGAACCATTCTACATAGAATCATTAAGACAAAGAAGAGACTTACAAAATTTTTCATGTTCCAGGTGAGGCATCAGAGGCTCAGAGAATTAATGAAATTAAGCTGGCACAGTGAGCTGGTGCCAGAGCTGAGGCAGAGCCCTGGCCTCACACCTCCTCCTACAGTGCTCAGACTTCGGCCCCTGTGACCCTTCTCTTCCTCCTTTGCTGTGTCCCCTCTGAGCCCAGCCTTGCACCCTGCACACGGCAAATGCTCCAGACACAAGGACTGGCGGGGTGGGGCTCATCTCAGGTTCTATCTGGACCCTCAGCTCCCTGAAGTCCCTGAAAAAGGGTCCCGTGTCCCAGGTCGTGGTAAGGACCTTCTGACCCCAGAGAAACAATGGGGAGCAGTGAATGAAAGGGCTTTGGGAAAAAACTGGATTGCGTTCTGCAGGCTCAGGTCATGTTTTGTTTATCATGGGACAACAGGCAAGCCTGGATCAGCTCAACACTGAAAGAAAATAGCGGCACTCCCAAAGTGAGCTCTGCCACCTGCGACAGGAGCTGCCCTTTCTCCCTGGAAATGGGAACCAGAGCACAGCCCAGGGCTGGGGCCAGGATTGCTTTGCCTTTTGTTAACACAGACATTTTTTTGCCGAAGTGAAAAGTGAACACATTATTGTATCTCATGTTCTAATTTGATAAGAAAAGCTTCTGTTTCTAAGAAGCAGATTTTCATGTTCTTGTCAACTAAAAATGTCTTAGTGGAAGTCAATTTCAGTAACCCATTTCTCCATCTTTCCACCCACAGCAGCATTTGCTCTGCAAAGACTGTTGAGAGAGGCCACCACCTCTTACCTGGGACGTCCTAGTCCATAAGCTGAGCTCCAGCCAGACCACAGCCAGGTGACCCTGCGGTAGGGGCCTTGGGAAGAGCAGAAGGAGCTATAAAAGCCCTCCTAGGTTTTGGGGCTGCTTAAACCATGAGCCGAAGTGAAGACAAATAATCTTAATAAAGCCGTCCTCCTTCCCGCCAGAGCAGATGGCATGAGAGAACTGCTTGCTTTCGATATGCATGTCTTTGTGACTGGTAAGACCACACTTCGGAAACAAAGGGAGTTGTAAAGTGAATGGAACATTATGTAACATCTTGTATGTGTGCAGAACAAAAGAACAGGCTACGTGGAGGTTGACAGAAGTCTGAGTTTGAAGACAGATCCCATTCCTGCCTGAAGGACCAAGAATGCCTGCCTGCCAGCCTTCCCTCTTCCTTCCTTCAAAACATATTTGCTGAGCTTCGAGTTTATGCCAGGTATTGTATTAAGTGTTGGGACGCAGCTATGAATAGCACAGATATGTCTTTCTCCTCCCAGGGCAGACAGCCTAGGAGGGGAGACAGGCATTTAACAAACAATTTTAAATTTTATGATAATGATGTATTATGAATTGCCTTGGCACCCTTGTCAAAAAAGCAGTGACCATTTCACACGGGTGCGGGGCTGTTTCTGGGTTCTCTCTTCTGCCCCCATTCATCTCTCCTTGCACCGACTCCGCGCTGCCTGTCTGCCGCAGGAAGTCTCCTGATTTACTCCTCTTTTCCAAAATTGCTTTGGCTATTTTGGTTCCTTTGTTTTCTGAAACAAATTTTAGAATCAGCTTTTTAGATTCAATTAACCGTATAAGTCAAGTGATATGAAGGAAAAGTCCACGGAGCTAAAGATTTTTCCTAAATGAAGTTTTTGCCGTCGGTACAGACTCCAGTGTCAGACAGGCAATAGGCAAATGATGGACGAGGTAAAAGTTCACTTCTCTTTATTCTTTTTTACTTTTTTTTTTTTTTTACAAGAGACTCTGAGATTCTGTGATCCTTTCACAAATGATTTGAAGCTGGTGGTTGAATGTGGGTCAGAACTATTTATAGCTGCCCAAACCATCCTTGGTGTATTTTTGCTTCTTTCACTCTTTCTTACCCACAGACGTGTAAGTGACGCTGGGGACACGGTACTGGCCTCTGCAGCAGAACGTGGGGAGGGCGGGAGCCTCGCCCTGCAGGGTCACAGGCTCACAGACTCCGAGCCCATCGCGCAGGGCCGATGCCCAGTTCCAGGGCTGAAATGCTCCTTCAAGGGATTTAGGGGACTGCAGTCAAGTCTGGCAGATTCAAAGCGGAAAGAGGGTGAAGAATCTGGCCAGGCAGGAAGGCTGCCCCTTGCCCAGGGAGCACTGCTAGTCCTTGCCACGCCTGGAGCCGGCAGAAACCTCCTTGCTGTGTTGCCCTCAATGGCGTCACCCTCTGGGTCTGCCCTGCTTTGCTTGGACTGTGCACTGCCCCCCCGCTGGGAGCGCGTGAGCTGGCAGTCACAGCCGGGGCTGCGAATCAGTAGTATGTGCCAGGCTTGGAGGTCGTGCTCGTCACCTCCACCCAAGTTCCATGGGCTACAGCTCGGTCACCTAGTGGAGGCTGGGAAATGCACTCTAGCTGCGCGCCCCAGGAGGTCACAGTAAACATAGCAGTTTCTGCCACAATGGGACCCTTCTCCCTCCGTGTAAAGATGGATCAGAGCACAGTCAGGGCATAGGGAAGGCCCCACAGAGGAGGTAGCACTGGCGCCCGGCCTGCAGGGACGGTAGGCTCCCCCCGAGGTGGGGTGGGTGGCTTGTGTGCCGAGGCACCGAGGTGTTCCACATACTCAAACTCTTCCCTGCTCCCTCCCTCCCCCCCTCTTCACGACACCCAGAGCTTCCTACCAGCTGGCTCAGGAAGGAGTGGTGTCATTTGGGAGGACCCAGGAGGGTTACCTATCCCAGACATCTTGGGCTGCCCAACCTGCACAAGTGAGCACAAATCTTTCTTCTCGCAAGGACAAAAGATGGTCATTTCATGGGTCAGGAAGCTGCTTTTATAGCCGATAATTACATATTCATTGGGGAAATGCAATAAAAACCATTCCTCTCTTCATTTACTTAAATGTGATTTTTCTGTAGTCATTCCGTAATTGTGGCATTTTTCAGTAACGTTATTAAGAATAAATGGGTTCCCACTTCTCAACTGTCACACAAATTCAAATGTGCAAAGTAGCTCATTAGACAGGAGAGTGCAGAAGAAAAGGGCCATTTTCTGGGAGAAGATACCAGCCGTGCTCAGAGTGCATCTGTCAGGTTGTTTGGAATGAGTGGTTGCAGGTGCCTTCAGCGATGGGCCCACCTCTCAGCACCTGCCCTCACAGCCCTGCCCGGGAACTGACTCAGAGAACGCATCGCCTGTGCCTGGCTGGTGGCAGGAAAGGGACGCGCTGAGTGCATATTTTAGAACTTCTCCTGCTGCGTGTCCTTTCCCCCAGCTCTTGCTCTTTTTCTGGATGGCTAGAACGGAGATGCATATTCTTTTTCCCAGAATATAATTTTAAATGGCAGGGACTGTTTCAAAAGAGCAGATAGGTAATCACTTTAAATTGTCAGTACCTAATACTTACACAGTTATTCCTAAGGACCTTAAATTATTCACAAGAAACACAACATGAACTGCTGTAAGGTTTGGGGACAGAAATACTGCACACATCTGCTCAGGTTGTGCACTGCACAATTTGGGGGGGTGGTTTGCTACTCACACAGACTACAATGTGTAACTGCATGACTGTAAGTGGGTAGACCTACTGCAAAATCCTGGACAGAGCTAAAGAAAAAAATACAAGGAGGCAGCCAGGACCCCTAGGCTGGTGCTGACAGGCTTTCTCTAATATCATGGTATACACATGCTCCACATTTCTGCCAACATGAAGGCAATGGTGTTTGGCTGGCGGGACCTGGGAAGCATTGATTGGGTTTAACGGCCTGGGCAAAGCCACACCATTGTCCTAGAGACAGGAGGGAAAACTCTCCTGAGAAATATGAATCTGAGGGCCTTGCAGAGACAAGAGTTTTTGAGTAGGCCTGTTAGAGTATGCGACTAGGAGACAGAGGCTGGCAGATTGGGTGCAGGTGTTAAAGTAAACAACTCTCAGGCAGAAGCTAACCAGGAGGGCCGATCACCACAGGCAAGAACTGGTTTCAATTGGCTTGTCAGCTGTCTCTGTCACCTTACATGAACTTTGGCTAATTATAGTATCATTTATACTGTGGCTTTAAAGTTTCTCCATCATGACAGTTCCGAAACCACCATATAAAGTATGAAAATGGGAGGGAACCCAATTCTAGAAAATACTACCTAAATTCTTAGTAAAAACCAACCCGTTAGCCTTGAATGCTCCTCCCCTCAATTAGTAAGACTTCAAAAGAGCAGAAACCAGTGGAGCTGCTCTTTTCCAGCTGGCCTGCACACACACGCACGCACGCACACACACGCACGCACACACGCATACACACACTCTCTCTCAAGAGTGTACTTTCTCTTTCAATATTTCAATAAACTGCTTGCTTTGGCTTACGTGGTGCATCCTGAAATTCTTTTCTCCAGATGATCACCAAGAACCCAGAAAAGCCTCCACTCAGAGGCAACTGACAGACCTAGAGGCCCAACAGGAGGGAAAACTGAAGCTTTTGATGCAGGAGCCCAGGTTTAGAGCCTGCAAACCGAGCTGGGAGCCACACTCTCAAGCAAGCTAGTGATCGGATTTTATTCTTTCACTTATGATCATTTCACATCCATTGAACCCTTTCCTCATGCCAGGCAGTGTGCCAATGCATTTTATTATCTCATTTAATCCTCCCGGGGACTCTTTGAGGAAGGTGCTTCTAGGATCCCTGTTTTAGAGACGAGGAAACTGCCACGCGGAGAGGGTCAGTAACTTGCCCAAGATCACACAACACCTGTGCAGTGGAGCAGGCATCTGAACTCAGCCTCTCTGGCCCCACATCCCATTTCCAATCACTATGCCCTTCTCCTGCACTCGAGGTTAACTGAACAACCATTAATGTTTGCTTTTGGAAAGTGAGATTACCGGAGGTGGATATGGGACGGATAGACAGATCTGTCCCCAGCCACCCTGATCTAGCCATCTTTCAACTCCTCGACATCCTTCCCTCCCTTCCTCTTCCTCTTTCTACCCTTCTCTCATGCTTTTTCATGTTATACCCCTCCCTCCCACCTAGGCTAGTCCTCAACCCCCTGCCTCTATTGGGAGTAGGGGAGGGATATTTCCCAGATCCCCCAGTTTTTTCTGTCCATCGACACTGGGTCTTCCCATTCAGATGTGGTGCTAAGTTCACTGCCTTCAAGAAACCTGCATAGGTTCACTCCACTCATTTATTCATCCAATACCTGTTGAGCACCTATTTTGTACCAGGGACCATTCCAACTCCTAAGATGCAAAAACGAATGAACTGTGAGTCCTGTTGTTAAAGAGCTTGCCCTCTAGCTGGGGAGACAGCGAGTAGGAGAGATATAGAAGAGACTAGGTGTCCCTGGAACAGCTTGATGTGCTTGATGAATCACGCAGGGATCTGGTTAGAAGGTCTGGGGGGGCCTGGCATTCTGCCATTCCAACAAGCTGCCAGATGCTGCTGCCGAGGGCCACCCTCTGTGCAGCAGGACCCCAAGCATTTCAGATGCTACAACAGCAATGAATGCCTGCTGCTGGGAGAGCGGGAGCACAGAGGATTGGGAGTCTGAGAGGGGGCTGAGTGAGGCCTGAGTCAAGTCCTGACCGAAGTCGAGGGGATATGAGCTCTGTCACCTCTTGGAAATGAAATACATTCAAAACCACACCGAGGGGCATTGGTTGGCTGTGTTTCTGTTCCGGAATACATCTTCTATGTCTTCTGCCTTGACTTGCTCTGCACAAGTCGCTTGCTTCTGGAAAATGAGGAGGTTTGTGCTAGGAGTTGAGATAAGGTCCCCTCTGGCTCGGACATTTCTAGGAGTTATGATTACCACCAAAACCATAACAGCTCCATTCCTTGGCACACTCCCAGAGCTTGGTAGACAGAAGGGACCCAAGAAACGATACAATTCAATCCCTTCATTTTGCAAATGAGGAAGTAGGTCCCAGGAAGAGGTAATTTTCCAAGACGACACAGCGGGTCAGACCAGACCCAGACGCACAGCTGCCAGGCCTGGGCTCCTTCCATTACGGCCCTGCACTGGGCAGTTCCAGCAACTCCATTTCCTTGTATTTCATGTGAAACGTCCCCCATGGAGTGGGGCCGCAGGGGTCCTGCCTTCTGTGGGCCCCAGATGCTATTCAGAATGAGAAGAATAACTCCTCTGGGAGGAATTAACAGAGCCCTTCCATGAGGAGCTGTCAACAGTCAAAATGAAGTATTCTCAGTCTGCCAAATTCTCGTGGAGGGAAATTACAAAGTCCTAGTAATTATCATCTCAAGGAGTTCGGAGTAAACACAAAGTCTCTTTTTTAATCTCAAGTGATTGATGTGAGCAGTACAGCTTCCCTGGTGCTTTAAGTGTGACAAATGGGACTTGGGCGTCCAGTGCATTCACTGAAGGGTGTGCCATCAGGTGTCGCACAGATGCAGATGTGTGCTTGCACCCACGTGAACAAGCACACAGGCTCACACAAGCACTCTCACACATAGGTCACATACATACACACGCACAATTGCACATACCTGCACATACGCCTCAGGACTCAGAAATGCCAGGAACAATGCTGTACCTGGCAGGCGTGGTGCTGGCCACAGTGGATGCACAACAAATGCCCATTTGGAACTCTGAAAAGCAAACCAACACACCCTGTAAGCTGAAGCCATATCCCTTTGAAAAATAAACCCCACCTCTCCCCCAGAGGATTAGCTGGGTTTACCTCATCCACTGTTTTAATTAATACACGACACAGCTGGCAGGTGGAAGACTGAAGCTTGAGTTGCATGAATGCAGAATTTCAAATATGTCAACAAGCTTTAATGGTCATTGTGATCAGGATGCTTTGGTTAAATAAACAGGCGCAGCAAGAAATGCCAATAAGCTCAGTGTGCCAGGCGCTCATCTACAGGGAGGCAACCGCCCTCCCACCCTGCCCTTGGCCACTGTCCATGCCAGCCCTGCTGTGACAAAGGGATTTGAAGTCCCTGCCCCTCCCCAGCTCATCCAGCCAGCAGGCCCACCACCCGCTGGCCCTCTGAGGCAGCCCCTGCCCCGAGGCAGCCCCACCATGCCCCTCTTCCCTGCAGGTGAATTCTGCAGACACTTGCTGAACTTCTGCTGGGAGTGGCCGGGGAGGCCTGAGATCCAGGGGGCCTGGGACTTGTGAGCTGAAGCTTTTGCCCTTAAGCAGCCCCCAGTCAAGTTGAGAACACAGATCTAAGCCCAAGAAACTCAAATTCTTCTTGTGGGCTGAGGCCTTCTCTGCACTTCATCCCCCAACGGTGTCAGCCAGTGCCTGGCCAGTGCCCGGCAGGACTCAGAAACAAGAGTTATGTGAATGAATGTGACATTGATCAAGGACTCTGGGAGACTGGGAGGTTCTGTCTCCTGGAGAAGTGAGGAAGGCTTAGCTTTGGGAGTTGTTGGGCTGGGCCTTGGAGGATGGGAGGAATGTCACAAGAGAAGGTCGGGAGGGGAGAGAGGCAAAAGGAACACACATGGAGGTTGGAAGGTGTCTGCACAAAAGCGAACCCACACGTTGACTCGGGTGCGGAGGGCCGGGTGTTGGGAGGAATGGGGAGCATGGAGAATTGTCACTGTTAAAGTCAGAGGAGAAGGTCGGGTGGATCACACAGAGCCTTGAACGACACATGGAGGAATTTGAGCTTCACTCTGTGGGGGAACTGGGAGCCAAGGGAGGTAGCTTCATGCAGACCAACACTGGCTCATCTTGCGCCTGTCATTGCCACTGAGTAGAAGGGATAATGACAGCATGGAGGTGTAGGGCGCAGGTGGAGCGCTGCATGTCCCAGTAGCAAGCATGTCCCATTCTATTAACACCAGGTTAGCACTGCGGTGGAGGTGACCTACTGGCCAGGGTGGCCTTCGGGGTAGATCCACTTTTTTTTCCTGTTTCTCTATTATAATTTACATGAAAATGATTGAAAATAACTGCTCCAAATCAGTGTTGTCAAACTCAAGAACGTGTCCAGGGAACCCTGGGAGTCCTTGACCCCTCAGTTTGAGAAATACTGTCTTAGCTACTCTGCTATTTCCTTCTTACTTAAAAAGACCATCAGAGAACTTCAGATATGGATTGCAGAGTTTGGGTCCAGGTCAAATTGATTTCACCAAATTGTGCTGATGCAATTATGTCACAGGCCAACATTGAGGGGTCTTATGAAGAGGTTAACATGTTTCCTGAAAAGATCTTGTTGAAAATTCACAAATAACATGCCAGTGTGCCCTCTTTTTAAAGACCTAAGTGAGAAAATTCCTCCCAGTCCTTAGAACCAGGAAGAGTTGACCTTTCCTAAATAACTGGTTTCTTCTTACTGTATCTATGCTCTTAGTCTGGAAACTGATCACATTTCCCTCTTTGCATTGGCTGGCAGGAAGCTCAGAGGCAAAAGTTTAGCCCACCTCTAACAAAGTGTATAGGGCCTTATCATGCAGCTCAGAGGCTAATTTTACTTTAGCTTCCCAACTTTACTCTTCTTTACCCTCCAATTTCCTCACTTAAGTTTTTAAAATATTATGCCAAATTTGTTTTTGTGAGCCACCAACAATCATATGAATATGAGGTGGAACATAAACAAAAAGAAAATTAGTGAAGAGTTGTGGGCATTAAACTGGGAGAAATTTTAAAGAAAATATGTTCCAGCCCCTAAA
>RJWJ010007265.1:0-58322 GCA_004363605.1 Indri indri | reverse complement strand
AGACGTACAGATGACTCTAACATGGAGTGGAAAATGCAATGTCAGCTGTGGTCAGAACAGAGAGGAAGGGCGCCTGGACCAGTCTGGACCCCATTTCGCAGATGACAGCACCGAGGCTCAAATGTAAACTCACTTGCCCAAGATCCCCAGCTAGCAAGGAGCAGAGCCCAGGTTGAAACAAGGTAGGCTGGCTCAGGACTATGCTCTGACCACCGTGCTGGCTGCCTCCTGAGCACAGGACTGGGAGTCAGGGACCCAGGACTACTCACCAGCTCTGCTGCAAGACTGATTACCTATTTCTAAAAGAGCCAACCCTACAGTTCAAGAGATAAGTAGAGTCACAGGGAAAGCACAGAAAGTACAGCCAACCATACCCACTCCCTCAGGTGAGTCAGAGAAGGAAGGTTCAAGAAACTCACCTATGTAAAGCAGCAGGAAAAAAGAAAAATGAGGAATGAAGAAGAAAACTCAAGAGTCATCCAGGCCAGGAAATATCAGATGTCCAGATTTCAAAGACAAGTAAAATCTGACCCCGAATTTTGGAAACTAGCATTAAGGACTGTCTTCTTTATTTTGCGAAATACAGACATTAAAAAGATCTGCCGATTATCCCCATCATTGGGTCAATCCAGCCACCATTTATTTACCATGTGCCCTCTTCCTTGTTCTCCCCTGAGATACCTCATCCCCGAAGGGCTGATTTCCCCCGAGTTCTATCCTCACCCCCTTTTCAGGCCTCAGACTCCACCTGAGAACTGATCCACTCCTGGGGCTATGGCTAGGGTGCACACCACAGAACATCTCCCAGACCAGCACCCCAGGGCCCCAGCCTTCCTCCTGAGCATCACACTGGGAAAGCTGCCTCCTGGGCAGGCTTCAAAACGAAACTCCTCTCCTGCTCCCTCAGTAAACACCACTCCGGCCACAGTAGGAGCCGAAACCCAAGAGTCATCACCTCTCTCCTATCTTCCTACCACACTGTCCCCAATGCCTCAACTCTCCCAAATTTCTCACACACAGCTCTTGGAAAATTCTAATCTAGATATTTCTGGATAGCTGCTTCCTAGACACTACATTTCCCAGCCACCCTGCATCTAGGTAGGGTCATGAGACAGCTTCTGGTCAATGGAATGTAGGTGGAAGGATGTCCAGCGCTTCTAGACTTGGCCCCTAGAAACCTCCCACGCAATCCCATACTGTCCATCTTTTCCTTCTGCCCCCTGGAACTTGATACCTACAATAATGGCCTCAAGAGCCATGAGCTGAGGAGAGCAATGCCTGGGTCAGCCAGCCTGGATCCCTGAATGACTGCGGGGATTAGGCCCCTACCCCATGTTCCCTGGGACCTGACAAGCACAAGAAATAATGTCTACTAAGAGTACAAAAGAAAGAAAAAAGAGAGAGTAGGGGAAAAAAATAAAGAAAGGAGGGAGGGAGGAATAGAGGTGGGGAGAGAAGGAAAGAACTAACTCTCCTAGATAACTAACTGGACTAGCGTCTGAGCGGTTCCCCATGACATCCTCCTCTAAATCAGCATCCACACCACTACCTAAGATCTCCTTCTAAAATGCAAACCTGGTGGTTGCTCTCTCCCGCCATTTGCAGGGCCCCATCACCTTCAGGGTGAGGTCCAGACTCTTCAGCATAAACCTCAGCAAGCGCTTCCACAAACCTCACTGACCACCTGCCAAGCGCAGACCACGGGTGCTAAGCGCTGGGGCCTCTGCCCTCAGGGAGAGGACATTCTGCTGGGAGATGGGAGGAAAATAAAGAGCTCCCTGTGGCGTGTGGGGAAGAGTCAGAGGAGGAACAGCCGCTCAAAAGAAATCTTTAAGTTGGGGCCTGAAGGATTAACGGAACAAACAAACCAGGAAGGGCATTCCAGGGAGGCCGCCACATAAGCAAAAGCTGGGGGTGTTCCAGGAACAGAGGGCACCCAGCGGGGGCTGTGGCTGGAGGGAGGGCGGGGACCAGCGTCCCAGGGTCCTTGTGGGTGATGGGAGGGAGCTTGCGTTTTCTGGCTTGTGGGCAGGTGAATACCGTTGCGTGAGGTTTAAAGACCCCTTCCGGCTGCTGGGCAGAGAAAGCCCTCATTGTCTGGCCCTCAAAGCTAGCTCGGGAGACCTGGGGGGGAAGCGGGGGGGGGGTCGTGGAGCTCCCAGGCCACCGCCTCCCCCTCCGATATTGCCACAGCCAGGGTGTCCCACCCGGTACCCGCGTTTATCTGTGTCTCTCTCTCCTCAGAGAGTGTCCTCAGGAATCTGGAAAACACCATTTGACCCCAAGTCCCTGGCACGGCGCCAGGTACTCAGTAGGTGCTCAATAAGTGTTCGCTGAAGTAAATGAAGGGGATGAGACCAAGAAAGGGCACCTAATTGTCTCCTCAAACTTCAAGAAGGGCCCCAAACGGGCTGGGAGTGGGTGGGTAGGCCCGGGTCCCCAGCACGCCGCCCTTCCGCCCCCGCCCCCGCCCCCGTCGGGCCTGGCCCGGCGCCTTACCCGGCCCTCAGGAATTTGCAGGCGCCGTAGATCATGAACTTGCAGAGGTGCAGCTGCGCGCAGAGCCCCACACAGCCGGGCTTGGGGCCCTGGTGCGCGCGGCACAGGCGCAGCGACGAGGCGGCCAGCACCAAGCGCTCGGGGGCCGCCGCCGCGCCCCCCGCGTCCGCCCGCCGCACCACCACAAAGCGCCCGCGCTCCCGCAGCAGCCGCTCCAGCGCGTCGGGGCCCATGTCCGCCCACAAGCGACGCCGTAGCTCCGGCACCTCCAAGGCGCCGCCGGCCGCGCACAGCACCTGGATCGCCTCGCCGACGACGGTGGCCATGGCCGAGCGGCGGGGGCGCGCTGCCGAGGCCTGCGCCCGTCGAACCGCGGGCTGGCGCGACGCCGGGGGCGAGGGATACGGGCCGGCGGTCTGCTCCCACGGGGTGGAGACGCCGGCGGGAAACGAAACCGAAAGCGACCCGGGCCGGGAAAAACAGAACCTGTGCGGCCTCGCCACGCCCACGGCCGCAGCTGAACCGCCGGCGCCTCCCGCCTCAGGGGCCCCAGCTGAGCGGCGGCCGGCCGGACGGGGGCTCAGGCGCTCTGGCGGCGCCGCGGGGACTCCTCAGTAGGCCCAAAAAGGGGTTCCTTGGGCGTCTGAGGGGGTTGGGGCCGCTTCCTTCGGGGCAGCGCCTTCAGCCGGAGGGCGGCGACGGAGACGGACGGAGCTCACTCAGCCACGTCGGGGCAGCCCGCGCTTTCAAAGTAGCGCCCTCCGCCAGAGCCCGGACGGAGCGGGCCGGCCCGTTGGTGGGGCAGGCTGGGAGGCCGCCCGTTAAAGGGCTCACACGCCGCCGGGGCCAAGCCGGGGCTTCAGGGACGGCACACAGAAACCTGGGTAGCGGATATGGGTCCCAGCCCTCGGAACATACGGAAAAAAAACGATCGCTCCGAATTGCTCGAATTGTGCTTAAATGTTACTTCAGCTTCAGTGCATGCAGTGAATTCCTTAATTTAAACATAAAAGCGTATGCCCTTTTAAAAAGCAAATCCGTTTCTCTCAGCCCCTCCCTAAATAAAGATTGAAAAATATTTTTAAAGACCCTCAGAGCGAAGGACTCGCTCACACGGTAATGATGGAAATGTGAATCGGTAGAGCCTTTTAGGAAAGTAACCCGAAAATAGCTATGAAAAATTTAAACCGTGTATGACCTTTGACCCAGCAATCTTTCTTCTGAGAATCTTCCAGAAGTAAAAGGAACACTACGTAAGTTAGGTAGAAATGTATTATGGGTGGAGGTATGGTTTATGCAGATTATTATACGGCTTTAAGAAGCATGCGTTAAATCGGCGTGTTGACCTACAAGGACAGCCATGATGTGGTGTTAAGTGAGAAAAGAGCGCTGTTTTTTTTCACAAAAAAGAGAACCCTGTGGGGCTGAGGGGCAGGATATTTTTTGATGAGCATGGGGAGAGATGCGGAAGGATACACACCGCACTGGTGGTAGGGAGTGGGAAGTAGGAGGTACCAGGAAACTGGAAACGGGAAGATGAGGAGCAGAAAGATGGGGGCGGGACGGGAAGAATACTTACGGTATAACATTAACTTAAAATGAATTAAAATTTTAACTATTACTACAAAAATGTAAGAAATTACTAAGTGTATGGATGAAGGCTAGACAGTAACATGGGCAAGTGAAAATGAGTTGATTTAATTAGGAAATCGGACGAGGGATTGTTCTCTTGGATTTTAATTGTGATTTTAATTTTTTGATTGTGTAAAATATTTCTAATTTAAAATTTTGATTTTTAATTTTAGTTGTGGTTCTTTTGCAATAAAATAACATTTCTTAAAAAGAAAGTAAGGATGATGTCAGTGAAAATGGTGGATTAAGGACCCAAGAAAGTTTGCCCTTCTATATAAGCAATGAAAAAAACTGGCAAAAATTGTCAGAATCAACTTTTTCAGAGCTCTGGAAATTAACCAAAGGCTTGCATCAACCCATCTAACATTTAGGCAAGAAAAACAGCTGGATCTCAGTGAGAACAGCAATCTTTGTAGCATTTTAACTTACCCTAGTCCTATCTCCCCCTGTCCAGCTCCATGGCAGCCCACATTCCCAATACCTGTACCAGAGGGAGCAGACAGGGCTGTAGGTCTTTCAAAGCCTCATTCCCAAAGAGTCATTATTCGATCTATCTAGTGATTCCCTGGAAGACCCCTGAAAAGGTTTGTCTTTATTCAATCTCATTGGAATTAGCCCAGTCCTAAAGGTTTCTGCCCTTTAGGAAGGATGGGATGGGAGGGATGTTTGCCAATGTTTTAACATCATGATTGGCTGAGGCAATGGATAACAGTTGGGGCAAACAATAGAATAACCAAAAATCACAAAAGGAAAAGCTAAAGAATGAGATGTCCACTCACCATTAGCTAGCACTGAGTCTCTGGGTGAGCAGGCAGTAAAAGCTATGCAGAGTTGCAAATTGCCTAATGAATGTTGAAGGCATGTCCTAAAATGCAAACAGCCCCTCAGCAAAGATGAGGAAACATATTGGTTCCAGGTGTTTAAGGAAATCTCCATCCAATTGTTAGCTGACCACTAAGCTAATCAAGTAGAGACTTTAATAGTCACACACAATGAAGATACAAACTTTACAAAATTAGTTCGAAAAAGTCACTAAACAAATAGCAACTATTACAATACGCAGCAACAACAAACCGTGAGGAGGGGAAGAATCTGACTCTGAGAGTTGCCACATTATTTGAAATGTCCAATTTTCAACCAAAAATTATGAGATGTATAAAGAAAGCAAATAAGAGCAATCAATAAAAACTGTTCCTGAGAAACCCCAGAGTTGGATTTCATAGAAAAAGACTTTAAATCAGCTATTTTAGATATATTCGAAAAAAAAAAAAAAACTATCTCTAAAAAATTAAAGGGAAGAATGAGATGATGCCTCACAAAACAGAATATCAAGGAAACAAAAATTATAAAAAGGAAACAAATAGAAATTCTGGAGCCAAAAAGTATAACAATTGAAAAATTCACTGGAGGGGATCAGCAGCATATTTGAGTAGGCAAAAGAAAAAAGCAAACTTGAAGATAGATCAATTAAGATTATCTAGTCTGTGGAACAAAAAGAAGAAAGAATGAAGAAAAATGAGCAGAGCCTCAGAGACCTGTGGAACACCATCAATTATACCAACGACACATCATGGAAGTCCTAGGAGATGAGAGGGAGAGAAAGGGAAGAGAGAATATTTGAAGAAATTATGGCTAAAACTTATGAAATTTGCTGAAAACATTAATCTACACATCCAAGAAGCTCAATGAACTCCAAATAGGAAAAACTCAAGAAAATCCACACCTAGATACATCATAATCAAACTTTTGAAAGACAATCTTAAAAGCAGCAAGAGAGAAACAATTCATCATGTACCAGGAATCCTTAAGAAAATTAACAGCTGATTTCTAATCAATAACCATGCATACTAGAAAGCAGTGGGATGACATATGCAAAAATGCTAAGAGAACCAACCAAGAATTCTATATCCAGCAAAGGTATCTTTCAAAAATGAAGGAGAAATTAAGACATTCCTAGATAAATAAAAGCTGAGAGAGTTAGTTGCTAGCACTTAGAGAAACACTAAAGGGAGTTTTTTGGGCTGAAAGTAAAGGATGCTAAGCAGTAACTTGAATTCTCATGACGAAATAAAAAGCACCAGTAAAGGTAAATACATAGGCAAATGAAAAAGTGTATATGTATTTTTTGTTTGTAACTCCCTTCACCCATCTGATTTTTTAAAAAACAACTGGCATAATGCAATACTTACAAATCTAAGTTGATGGGCAAACAATGTGTGAAGATGTGATTTGTGACAATAACAGCAGAAGGAAATGGGGAAGGAAAATGAAGCTATAGAGAAGCAGTTTTGTATACTGTTGGAGATAAACTGATATTAATCCAAACTGGATTTTTATAAATTATGATGTTTATAATTTGCAGTGAAACCAACAGCTCAAAACTATATAATAAAAGAAATCACAAGAGAATTTAAATGGCACACTAGCAAATATATATTTAACATAAAAGAAAGCAATGACAGAGGAGTTGAAAAACAAAGACAAAAGGCATACAGAAAAAAAATAGCAAAATGGCAGACAGAAATTCTACCTGATTAGTAATTACATTAAATGTAAATAGATTAAGCCGGGCACCGTGGCTCACGCCTGTAATCCTAGCACTCTGGGAGGCCGAGGCGGGCGGATCGTTCTGAGGTCAGGAGTTCGAGACCAGCCTGAGCAAGAGCGAGACCCCGTCTCTACCAAAAATAGAAAGAAATGAATTGGACAGCTAAAAATATATAGAAAAAATTAGCTGGGCGTGGTGGCGCATGCCTGTAGTCCCAGCTACTTGGGAGGCTGAGGCAGAAGGATCGCCTGAGCCCAGGAGTTTGAGGTTGCTGTGAGCTAGGCTGATGCCATGGCACTCGCCCCAGGCGAGAGAGTGAGACTCTGTCTCAAAAAAAAAAAAAAAAAAAAAAAATAGATTAAACTCTCCAATTTGAAAATGGAGATGAGCATAATGGACCAAAACAAACAAACAAAAAGAAAAAATATGACCCTTATATATGCTGTACACAATAGGCACATTTTAGATTCAAAGACATAAATAGATTCAAAGTATAAGGATGGAAAAAATACACCATAAAATTGGTAAGCAAAAGAGAGTCAAAGTGGCTATACTAATATCAGACAAAATAGATTAAAGACAAAAATTCTTACTAGAGATAAAGAAGAACATTTCATAATAATCAAAGAGTGAATATTCCAAAATATATAATAATTATAAACATACATGCACTAACAACAGAGTTTCAAAATACATGAAGCAAAAACAGAGAGAACTGAAGGAAGAAATAGACAATTCAACAACAATGAAGACTTTAATACCCTACTTTCAATAATGGATAAAACAACTAAACTAAAGACCAGGAAGGAAATAGAAGGGCAATACTAGAAACCAAATAGAACTGAAAGACATCTATAGAACACTTCAACAATAGCAGAATAAACATTCTTCTCAAGTGTACATAAAAAATTCTCCAGGTTATAACAAATGTTATGCCATAAAACAAGTCTCAAGAATTGTAAAAGAAATTATATGAAGTATGTTCTCTGACCATACTAGAATAAAATTAGAAATAAATAACAAGAAAATCCGGGAAATTCGCAAATATGTGGAAGTCAAACAACAGACTTCTAAGTAACTAAGTGAAAAAAGAAATCACAAGGGAAATTAGAAAATACATTGAAATAGGTGAAAATCAAAACAAACTTATGAGATGTAGTGAAAGCAGTGTTTAGAGGGAAATTTACAGCTATGAATGCCTATGTTAACAAAGAAGAAAGATCTCAAATCCATAACCTAACATTCCACCATAGAAACTAGAAAAATAAGAGCAAATTAAGCCCAGAAGGAAGGAAATAATAAAGATTAGAGTAGAAATAAATACAATAGAGAATAGAAAAAGAATACAAAGGATCAATAAACCAAAAGTTGATTCTTTAACAAGATTAAAAAAAAATCAACAAATCTTTACCTAGACTTACCAAGAAAAATATAATGGAAGACTAAAATTACTAATATCGGGAATGAAAGAGGGGTCATTACTACTGACTTACATAAATAAAAAGGATTATACGATGTAATAATCACATTTTCTTGAGTCTATATTTGATGCTTTGACATCTTGAGGCCTTGCTGACACTGGAGGGACTGCCCCTGCTAGCGCTAGCTAATTCCTAGAGATAGCTAACAACTCACCTGTGACTGTTCCTTTCATATGCAAACAGCCACTCCAGAGTCAATACCTTCAACCACCTCCTTATTGGGTTCTCACAGGGCTCACACTCTAGGTCGATATTCCCTTTCCCTAATCATCCCAGGCCCAGGAACCAGATAACTAGGAACAGCCCCTATACCCAAGAGTGTGCTGACATGATTAAAACTAGCCTATCTGAAGCTAGTTTACTCAGCCTCCCTCGTTCCTTACCACAGAAATCACAGTAAAGGCTTCTGTCCATGTTTTCTCCTCACTCCCTTTGCCTCCTGACCTACACTGGTGTCTCCCTGTGTGGCATGCTGTGCTTCTAGCTTCTAGAAATCTGTGAGTATAAAAACTTTTTCCTTCATCACAGTCACTTCTGCATCTGCATGCCCTGGCATACCCAGTTAAAACAAATCCTGGGTACCCTTTTAAAATACAGGTTATGAAGGCTTTTAAGACTGAAGAATAGCAGTTAGTTTGGAGGATACCTATAAAACATACAAGTGGAAATGCCCAGCAGACAGTTGGATCTGTGAGTCTGGTATTTATACTTGAATAGAAGAGTTCAGTACTAGAGTTGTGAACATATAGATGCTATTTAAACCCACTGGACTAGATGGGATCACCCTAGAACAGAGTATAAATTGAGAAGAGAAGAATTCTAAGGACCTGCCCCTCTGATAAAGAAGGAGACTGATAGAGCCAAGATGGTTGAAAAAGAAAATTCAGTGGGGTAGGAGGAAAACTAGGAAAATATGGAGTTGTGAAAGCCAAATATTTAAATATTTCAGGAAGTGATGATCAGCTACAATAGAGTGCTATCAAGAGACTGAGTGAAACAGGGCAGAGAAATGTTTTATACGTTGCTGCACAACCACTACCCCAAAATTTAGCGGCTAAAAATAGCAATGATTTATTTTTCATGATTCTATGAGCTGACTAGGCTTAGCTGGGTTGTTCTTCTGTTCCCCAGGAGATAGCTAAAGTCACTCCTGCGGCCGTATTCAGCTGGGGCTCAGCTGCAGTCAGAATATCCAAGATGGCCCCTCATCCTACAGAGTTGCTCTCTGTGTGGCTCTCATTATTTAGTGTTCTATCCTGAGCTTTTTTATAGTGTGGTGTGTGGCTTCCAAGAGAACAAGCCCCATGGTGCAAGTATTCATCAAGATTCTCCATTTTTCCTACTAGCTCTTGACTCTGTCCTCAGAGAGATCCTTTTTTTCCTACAAGAAATGGCTCATATTGGCCGTTGAGTAGCTTTCTCATCCTGCTTCCTACCCATAGAAAATTGGGAGACAAGGAAACTCTTTATTCTGAAACTTTCTCTATCCCTTCTTTTCCAAACTGGTACAATTTTGTAGGTTCTCTGTGTACCAAACTATAATCCACTTTATTCGACAAAAGCCATACCCCCAACCCCCTCTGAGACAGGTCCTTCTCTACTTTCATCTGCATGTCAGGGTACTGTGGGAAAATGCCCTTAAGATACCTAGAAGTCCTTTTGCTTAAGGGTCTATAAAATGCCACCTTAAATCTTTCTGATGTCGTAAAGGGTGTAGTACTTGCACTTTTCATTTGATCTTGAATGTGAGGCCACATTTTACTGGCATGCCCTAGATTTGATCTTTCCCTTGAGGTCACTTCTCACTTTTTTTGCCAGCCAAAGAGGCCGGAATAAAAAAAAGTTTTATTTTCCAACCTAGCAAGTCTTGGGTTGGGGATATTTCTTCTAAATTCTGCTTAAAAACTGAATAATTATCTCTGTAAATTATCTCTTTCTTGCAATACCTTATTATGTGCTGCTAAAAGAAGCTGATTTTCTCTTTCTGCTTTCTGTTTAGAAATCTGTTAGCCAGATCCACAAGTTTCTTAGCAACGTTTTCTATCTTCCAAGTTAATGAATGTGACAGTGTCTATAACAAAGTTCCCCTTTCTCCAGCTGGCAATAAAAAATTCCTCACTGCAATTCCAGTCTCCACTGGCAGTCCTCTGACTACCCTTCAGGCTTTTGCCTCCAACCCAGCCCTAAAACCAGTGCCATATGTTGTAGGTTTCTGTTATATCACCTCCCCACCTCCATATACCAACTTCTGTTTCAGTTAGTAGGAAGTTTTGCTGCAAAGGGAAGCAGGAGAAGGTAGTGAGAATAACTGACCACAGGGGGATGTGAGGTCAAGGATTTGTTTGTTTACCTTTTGTTTTAAGATACATAGTTTTATTCTGATGGAAATGATCCAGTGCAGAGATTGCTGATGTCAGGTGAGTGGGTAACTGTAGAAACAAAGAGGGAGTACAGTGCCCATAAATTGGGGGATTCATGGTTGGTGGGGACAAGGACACTTTTTTTATAACAGAGGTAAGACAGAAAGGAAGGGTGTAGCAGGAGTGGGTTTGTATCTGGCCTTGTGGGAAGAGGGAGGGCCTTTATATTTGGTTAAATAGTGTCACCCCAAAATTCATGTTCAGCCAGAATCTATAAGGGTGACCTTATTTGTACATAGAGTCTTTGCAGATATAATCAAATTAAGGTAAGGACATCCTGTATTAGGATGGACCCTAATCCAATGAAGGTGTCTTATAAAAAAAGGCAAATTTGGACACAGAGATACCTAGACACATAGGAAGAAAGCCATGTGACAACAGAGGCAGAGATTGGAATGACGCATTCTAAGTGGAAAAACGGTAATGATTGATGGTAGCCATCAGAAGCCGGAAGAGACAAGGAAGGATCCTTCCCTGGCACCTTCAGAGGAAGCATGATCCTGCTGGCACCTTGACTTTGGACTTCTAGCTTCCAGAACTGTGAGAGAATAAACTTCTGTTGTTTCAAGCCCCATTTGTGTTAATTTTTTACAGCAGCCTTAGATGACTAATTCAGCCTTCTCTTTTCTCTGTGGGATGGGAAGGAAAATGAGCAGTGGAAGGTGGGGCGGCAGAGGGTGCTGGGGAGGGAGGAGGAGATATGCTCCAGTTGTCTCGGAGATCCAAAGACCAGGTTTACCAGCAAAATATAGGATTGCCAGACAACGTTAAGTCCCGTTTAAGTTTGACGATCACAAATTTAAAGTTAAACCAATCAGCCAATTATGTGATGGTTTTTTTCCCAACAGAGGTCAGTTGCTTGTGAGTTGCAAAGAAGTTGGGTTCAACCTGCATTGGGGTTTTGGCTTTTGAGTTCAATGGAGGCAGATCAAGGCATGTTTTGAGGGCTTTTGCAAAGCGGCAATTGTTTTAACAGATTATGGAACCAATTTGGGCGTGAAAGGAAAGAGAAGGTGAAAGCAGGGAAAGAGATAGTGTGAAAGGTCAGGGATCGGAAATCTGAATTAGATCAAAAAATTGTTGCAGTGGTGAAGAAAAGCTGGGAAAGAGAAATAAATACATGATACATAATAAGTATACAATAAAGACGGGAGATAAACAAAGAAATTACACAAATACCAGTGAAAACAACTAAAGTAAAAGAGCTGAGAGGACAAAAGAGGGTGATCAGAGAGTGGTTATTTGAAATGTAGTAGGGGCTTGCTTATGAGGAAATTAAATCTGTATTTAAGGAGTGAAACTGTTATTTCAAAAACTTCCCTGTGCTGTTTATGGAAAGACAGCAATCACCTTGGGGCGGACCTCATTTATTCTAGGAAGAGTCACTGGGTGACCCCTGTTTACTATGGATTATGTGCATTATGTACAATTAGCGTGTATTATGCTCTTCCAGTCTCTGAGACAACTAGATCGTATCTTCTCCTCCCTCCCTTGCCCACACTTTAGTCCCACCCTTAGCTGGTCATCTTCCTTCACATCTCAATGAGAAAGTATTAACACAAGGCCGAATTAGTTTTCTAGGGCTGCCATAGTAAACGTGGGAATCCATTGTCTGAACAGCCGTATAATAAGACCCTGTTATTTTGTGGCTTGACCATGACTGCCCTCCCAATGCCTTGCATTATACCGGGCTGGTCTCTGGGGAAGTGGGGAGATCACTTTTAACAGGGGCTAATGAACCTCCTGGAGCAAAAAGATAAGAGTGCCTCCCTTCTGTTTCAGTCCTGGTTCCCTAGAAACAGACCTTGAGATGTTGATTCTTACGTGAGTTATTTATTAAGGAAGCGCTCCCAGGAGAAACTAGTAAAAGAGCGGGAGAAGCTGGAGAGAAAATGGGGAGAAACCAAGCAAAGGCCCAGCCTCAGCCTGAACACACAGCGGAGCTCTGGAATGTACAGAGGACTCCTGTTATTTGTCGTAGTTGTGTTCTGTAAAGCGGCTGTGGACACTGAATTAGTGAATCTGATCCACTGCTCCTAGGGAAAATACAGGTCCCTTCAAATCTCTGGTCACCTTTTTGTCAGCTGTTCAATACACAACCTTGTTTTATGTGTGTCTCTGTTTACAGACACCTTGTTTAATAGATATCATTGATTCATTAACATTGAACTCATGGATGACAGCACTGCAACCCATGCCTGAACAAAGCTTACCTAACACGTGTATTTTCTCCATGAGGCACGTCATAGCCTTCTCATACTTAGCAACACTACACAGCACTTCAGCACTACTCTTGGGCCACTTTAAACGGCAAAAATCAACAAACAGCACAACAATGCAAAAAATGCAGCACTAAATAGACCTCAAAAAGGACACTTATTTATAATATGAGAGCTGAAACAAGAAAGCAAGAAGCTTATCTTGTTCAACCTCAACTGTGGTTCTAGACTCAATTTTTTTTTTCCATTGCTCTGGGCATGTGCAAAAATGACAGTGAAAACATCATGCATATTGATTTTGGGGTTACAAACAAATTGTAGTGCTTAGGTGAATTTGCAAACACAGAACCTGTGAGTAATGGGGATCAACTGTAACTGCTCCCGCGAGTTTGTCCCTGCTCGAGGCTATCATACCCCCGTGCCAGTCATCCAGCCAGTACTGGCGAAGGCCTGCGGGGCAGTGCACTTAGGGGCAGGAGTGAAGTCCCAGGCCCTTCTGGCTCTCTGCACTGCATCTGGACAAAGTGGCTCCGGTAGCCCAAGGGCAGCCCTCTAAAGAGAGTTTTAATGCGCGCCTTAGAAGGAAAGCTTGCACTCAGGCACACCGACAGGGCAAAAGGAATCCAAAGGCATGTAGGCAGTGCAGACAGTGTCCCATGGCGTGCTCTGTGGTTCAAGTCACGGGAACATCACTGATGGGTGAAGAAAATCCCCACAGAAAGGGAAGTCAGTGCAGCTGACCAGGCTCGACACCAGGCCTGGGACAATGTGTGACCCCTGGGTCCAGGCTTTGGCGCTGCTGCAATGACTCTAGCACATTGCTTATTTCCGTGGCTATCATCCCTCCTCTGACAGAAGGGACCCAGACCTTGTTCCCATGGACCTCCCCCAGGCCTACCTAGTTCAGTACCTGATATTCAGTAAGTATTTGGGGAAGAAATAAAGATAACAAACATCACCCATAGTCCCAGAACCCAGGTAGAGCCCACCTTAATCCCTGGGGATTTGCCCTGGACTTGGTGGGGCTAGAAGCTCTGGCCCCCTGTCATCTGGCCTAAGGCAAAGCGGTCATTTTAAGGGCTGTGGGCAGGCTGATGGCTCTGCAAGGAGCCCCAGCCCTTACGCACTGGCTGTCATTATTGTGGTCAGGGGAATCTATACAGATAATTTGGAAGTAAAGAAAAATGGTTTTTTAAAAACATGGATTTATAAACTATACTGAGAGTTGTCTGTGTCAGGGAAAGGTATATGTATGTACTTGATCCAGTAGTGTTCTAGACTGAATTGTGTCCCCTGCTGCCAAAATTCATATGCTAAAGTCCTAACCCCCAGTGCCTCAGACTGTGACTATATTTGAAGATAGGGTCTTTAAAGAGGTCATTAAGGTAAAATGAGGGAATTAGGGTGGGCCCTAATCCAATGTGACAGGTGTCCTTGTAAGAAGAGGAGATTTGGGCCGGGCACGGTGGCTCACGCCTGTAATCCTAGCACTCTGGGAGGCCGAGGCGGGCGGATAGTTCTGAGCTCAGGAGTTCGAGACCAGCCTGAGCAAGAACGAGACCCCGTCTCTACCAAAAATAGAAAGAAATTAATTGGACAGCTAAAAATATATATAGAAAAAATTAGCCGGGCATGGTGGCGCATGCCTGTAGTCCCGGCTACTCGGGAGGCTGAGACAGTAGGATTGCTCGAGCCCAGGAGTTTGAGGTTGCTGTGAGCTAAGCTGATGCCACGGCACTCGCCCCAGGCAAGAGAGTGAAACTCTGTCTCAAAAAAACACAAAAAACAAAAAAAACAAAAACAAAAAAAAAAAAGAAGAAGAGGAGATTTGGACACAGACACGCGCAGAAAGAAAACAATGTGAAGACATGGAGAAGACGGCATCTGCAAGCCAAGGAGAGAGTCCTGGAGCAGGTCCCTCCCTCATGGCCTTCAGAAGCAACCAACCCTGCTGACACTGTGATCTTGGACTTCTGGCTTCCAGAACTGGGAGAACAAATTTCTGCTGTTGAAGTTCCCCAGTCTGTGGAACTCTGTTACGGCAGCCTGAGCAAACCAACACAGATAGTTACCCCTCAAGCCAAAGATGAGAACGGGCACATCTACACCTCCCATTGGCAGGAAGACTTCAAGGTGTCAAAAACTTTACCCCACAGATTGGTCAAAGTCTACCGTCATGTCCTCTGCCCCCCAATGTTATTGTTCTTGACTGAATTACTCGGGCTTTGGGAGAATCATTGGTTATTGTAGAAGGCTGTACCCCAGGGTGAAATAAGTATCAGTCCTTCTTGGTAGAAGGGGCTGGTTTTCCTAAGAGGTGGGTGTGGAGATTTTGAAGAGTTGAGGGTTTTTGTGCTGGGTAGTTCCCGTTTGCCCTTCTAGGTCCGCTTTCCACCTCCTCCACCTGCTGTGCTCCCAGAGTCTGACCTCTATGGCAGAGTCAAGGGCATTCTCTAGCTGACCAGCTTCCAGTGGCATCCACCACTGAGGCGAGGCCTGTGATCAGAGAGGAGTAAGGACAGGCATTTACTGGCCTTGCTCTTTCCTTAGGCAGCTGGTCATATCCCTGTGCCATAGGCCTGTGCCATACAGTTCTTCTTCTGCATTCTGGTAACTTCCTTCCCCACCTTGAGGGGTGGTGAGGGCCTCCCTCTTTGCTGCTAGCCCCAGGGTGCCTCACCCTCGCCCTCCGCTTTCCCTAACCCTGCTCACTCCATTGTAAATAGTCTTTCTTGCACTCTTGCCAGCTACACAGTCTGAGGGTGCTGTCTGCCTCTTCCAGGGGGCCCTGCCAGACAACAGACCGAAAGCAGAGAGAGAGCCCCGAGACAGAAGCAAGGCCAGGGAATGGGGTGTTCCTGAAAAAGGTTTATTTCCCTTGGACTGGGAGGAATAATCACACCGAGTGTACAAGTTAAACGTTTTCTCACAATTCCTTTCAGCTGCCCAGACCCTGTGGTAGCATGTGGCGACCCAGGGAGGCGACAGGAAGCAGCTGCCGAGGGGGTGACTCAGCGGACATGAGGCAATCATCCTTACCCCAGACAAGCCACAGCCCAGGGAGCTTCAAGGGAAGGAAGCTGACACTGTAGTGAGAAACATTGTAAGTACTGGTACCCTTGCCCTCATCCTCGTGGTTATTCTGATGAAATTCAGAAGAGATTAACAGACTTGGGGAACGAGGAGAATCGCAATAATCACGTCTACATGTATTGCACACGTGCAAATGCACGCATGTAAATGCTTTACACGGATCTCATCTACTTTTTATAACAACCACAATTAGTAGAGATTACTATTATAGCCATGTCAGAGCTGATAAAATACTCAATTGAGAGAAATTAAGTAACTTGCTAAGGTCACCCAGACATTAGGTTGCTCAAATCCTCTGACCTCCAAAGTCCAGGCTTTCAAGCCTCTCAAGAATACAGAAATTACACAATAAAATTACAGGTTCACCCTTCCCGCCTGCTGCTGGCTGGAAGGTGCAAGCTGTCATCTTGGACCGTGAGGTGGAAGCCATGTATGTGCCAACAATCTGGGCCCTTGACAACTTCACGAAGTGGTCTCAGTCCTAGAATGCCTATCTCCAGCTTTCTATCTTGTTTAAGACATTGGTGTTTCGGGTTTTCTCTCCCTTGCAGCTGAATCTATCTCTGACCGATGTACCACATTAAGGATTTTGGTCTTGAGCCTAAGAGCTCCCATAGGAGCCAAAGCGAAGCAGTGGCTGGTGGCGGCCTCGGTGGACCGAGCAGATTAGGATGAATCGACAGGCCCTTGTGAATCACTAGTTGCAGCAGGGAGAGGGAAGATTTGAGAACATCACCCAGGATTCTGGCTTGGGCAACTGAAGATCGTTGAGGCCACTCACCGAGAAGCTCATTTGCGGCAGAAGGTGGGGATTTGGAATCTGATATGGAAGCGCGAGGAGTCTCCAATCCTGTGGAGGTGAGCAAGCGAGACTGGAACTCACGTTCTCTCACCCTGCTTTCCGCTGGCTTCTCTCCCCGCCCAGGAATCTCAGACTCTTCTGACTTCCCCATCCACTCCTGGGGCCACCTGTGTGGTTTGTCTTCCAGGGCGAGCCCCGCCGACTCCCTGAGCAATTCCTTCCCCAAACCTCACGCTGCCCTGAAGTTAAAGCACAGCAACAGCAACCATGAAGGGTCCTGCTTCACATGCTCTTAAATGCTGTTCTGGGGCATCTTTAGGTGGAGAAAAATCCTTTCATAATTAGGTACCACTTAATTAATCTGTTTTATAGTTTTATACATTAACCATTATTTTATATTTTCAAATTGAGGCACAACGGTATACACACCAAAGTTTACAAAGCAATTAAAATAAAATTTTAAGTTTTAGGTTCTAAGTGTGGCATGTGTATGTATACATATTAATATTTAATCCAGTCCATTCACACGGTTTATCTCATTAAAGGAAAATCTGCTTCTTTTTCTTACTGTAAAGAAACTTGAAACAGCCATTCTTTGTAACACCATTTTGGTGAGTTTCCACAGTTCTTAGTAGTTGACAGAAACAGGATCCTACAATTGTAAAGGGTTCTTTTTCCATTGTTCTGCATTTCTCTTTTACCCTCTTCCACCCACCTCCCACCCCATCGCACTGCCGCAGAGAGACGAGAGACGAGAGACGGGGAGGGGAGGGCGAGAGAGACAGAGGGCGAGAGAGACAGAGGGCGAGATCATGATGTGGAACATCCATGTTCGTTCGCGTGTTTACTGAATGAGATTTGCACTAAACTCTGGGGGAGGTGCTGATGATAGAATAGCACAGAGCCCTAGCCTTAACGCCAGGCTAGCAGGAAAGACAGACGAAACGTGGAAAAGTGAACAATGGAGTGGGAAGTGCAGGAACAGAAGCACAAGGTGGAGAGGCGGGGGAGGAGGGAGCGCTGCAGAGCAAAGCTCCCCGGGTTTCCTGGGTCCCACCCAGCAGCCCCAAGCGACCCCATCCTGCTAGGCCGCCAGCGCAGCACACCAGGAACCAGAGGGCGACCTCTCACGGGCTGTCAACAGGTGTGATGGTGCATTAGCTAACACATACCCATAGTAGAACACACTTGTCTTTTTTAATTACACAGAAACAAAAACTTCAAGTGTCAAATTCCCAAACCTCAGTGATCTCCCCCTATCCTATTCCCATCCGCCCACCCCCACCCAGGATAACCAGCCGCTGTTAACAATCTGGCGTGCATTACTCCAAAAACTTACATGTATCTCAAGTTCCCCAGCCCACATCCCGGGATCTCTGCACATTCCCAGGGCTTATGTTTGGGCTCTGGCTTTGTTCTCTGGTAGGATTCTGTCCTCTTAAAGTGCCTCCTTTTCTATCTTGTGTATGCCCTGCCTTTAGCCTAATCTTGTTCACACTTGTGGCAGGAACTTGGAGAAGTACATTAGTTGGCAACTGGTCAAACTTAGATGGCATTCTATTCAGCATCACAGACTTAGAATCAGAGGAGATTGTTCTGACAGCTAACAGCGTCTCCTTGTGCCAGCTGCTGTCCTAAGTGCTCCGTATGTTTTCATTTATTTGATCCCTCAACAACCTAGTGAGGGAGGTAAGCACAGTTATATAACTTGCTCAAGACCAGTTAGTAAATGGCAGAGCCAGGATTTAGCCCATTTAACTCTGGCTTCAGTCTGTGCTCTTAGCCCTTGTACACTATGGAGTCTAACAGGCTAGAATAAAGACACTCTCAAGATCAAAAGCAATAACCACAAATGCGCTTGCCCTCTCCTCACCCTCAATGTGCAGCAGAGAATGAGGAAAGAGGAATCGAACAGTAACTTGCATGCAAGAAGACCCAAGAGGCTCAGGATAACTCCAAGTACAATGTCAGAGCACAGTTCCTGGCCTCAGACTCCACAGACGTGGATGAGCTTGGGCAACTACACCCTGCCTCCCTCCCCTGGCAGAAGCAGGTCTGGTGCCTTGTGGGATGTGGAAGGGGTGCAGAGAACAGGGCTGGGCTGGTCCAAAAGGATTTGCAAAGATTGGGGGATGGATGGGAAAACCGAAATTGGAGGTCTTACTAAGCGAGTCAGTGGAGTCAAACAGTGTGTCCCATGTGACAGGTGAGAGGATGGTGGTGTGATATAGTGTGCAAGACTCCTCCAGGGCACCCAGAAATGGCAGTAGAATAGCTTCCAGAATAAGAGCGTAGGAGAGGGCCAAATACTATTTCTGTTATTGCAAATCCTTTGTGACAGGTTATATTTGCCTTAAAAAAACAAAACAGGGGCCAGGTGCGGTGGCTCACGCCTGTAATCCTAGCACTCTGGGAGGCCGAGACGGGAGGATAGTTTGAGCTCAGGAGTTCGAGACCAGCCTGAGCAAGAGCGAGACCCCGTCTCTACTAAAAAAAAAAAAAAAAAAATAGAAAGAAATTAGCTGGACAACTAGAAATATATAGAAAAATTAGCTGGACATGGTGGCGCATGCCTGTAGTCCCAGCTACTTGGGAGGCTGAGGCAGTAGGATCGTTTGAGTCCAGGAGTTTGAGGTTGCTGTGAGCTGACACCACGGCACTCTAGCCGGGGCAACAGAGTGACACTCTGTCTCAAAGCAAACAAACAACAACAAAAAAACAAAAACAGGGAATTTACAGAAATTACTTTCCACTTGTAGAGCCTTAATTTTCTTTTTTTCTTCCCCCACTCTGGCATAGAAGGACCATGAATTTACACCAGGTCATGGTGGCTTGCACCTGTAATCCCAGCTACTCAGGAGGCTGAGCAGAAGGATCTCCTGAGGCCAGGAGTTTGAGACCAACCCAGGTAACATAGCAAGACCCTGTCTCTTAAAATAAATTTTAAAAATTAAAAAAAAGAAGGAATATGAATTTACAAAATTTCAGAACTAGCACTTAAAAAAGCGTAAAGGTGTATTGGAGAGAGAAGCTGGGAAGAACCTGGACAAGGAAAGGGGAGAACGGGGAGCCCCGAAGTAGATGAAGATGAGGATGTGGATGGTAGTGTTTTTGCGAGGCTCTGGAAGGTGGTGCCTCAGTACCAGAGATGGCGGGCAAAGCAGAACTTTTTTCTCTCCTTCCTTATCTTGGCCGACCCATCAACAGAGCAGAGGGGCAGAAGATGGTGGCAGGATACGGCTTCCATGTGGGAGGGCAGGAAAGGAGGGAGCGCCCTGGCTGTGGCGAGGTAGCAGAGGAAGCCGCTGTGCTGGCCCATAGGGGCCACAGCCAGGTCCAGTGGAGGGGAGCCCTGGGCATGGCCTCTACTCACACACCAGTTCCGAGGCTTTGGGAATCCATATTTGGTTCATGTATTAATATTGTAACAGCATTTCTCAAATGTCACTTATTTATAGCCTATGTTCTTCACTAGAAGGTGGTGAGCTCAATTCTAGAAGATGACCAGGGTTTTTTCAGTGTGCCCAGCTCCAGGGAAAGTATAGACTCAAAAGTTAGCTGAGTGACAGAAAACTTCTATAAGAAATTATATTTCAAATCCCAAATGGGTGGTGCCTAAAGAGAGACTTTTAGAACACAAACCATTAGTAAGGACCATCTATGCCTTCTTAATAATTAGAAGTATATAATTAAAAATAACTGGAAAAAAATAAATCGGAAGAAATACCTTTAGAGGTATTTCACAGACTCTTGATTAAAATCTCAATTTTTATTAGTATGAACCTAGATACATTATTTATCTTCTCTGAGCCTTGGTTTTGTCTGTAGAAGAGGGAATATAATACCTGCCTCACTGGGTTATTGTGAAGAAGAAATAAAAATATTCCTTGTACACAGTAAGTACTCAAATGGAATGAATTAAAGATAATGAGGGCTTCTGTTTCAAACCCTGTCTCTAGCATAGCACTTGATTCTTCCTAAAGTAATTGGTGTTTATCATCAACGTCCCACAATGATGTATTTCGTACTGTCTCACTGCTTGGTGGAAACACAGAAATCAGGCTGAAAGTCTAAGAGAGTAAGTCCTGATCATTATTTCATTGTAACAGATGAGCTTCAGGAAAGGTAAAGATCCCACGGATTTGCAAATAGTATACGGATTTTTACAAAAGATTTGCTCGGGTTTAGGTTTCACTCAGCTGTACGAAAGCAGGCCAGTCAGAAGACAGAGGAGGTGCAAACAGCTTTTGGGGATACCAATATAGCAGCCGTAGCAGCTGTCTGGTGTGTTTAGGCATGTGTGCTCTGGCACCCCTATTCTTCTGCAGATACTAGGGGAAGGGAGAGCGTGGCCTTTGGTCCTTCATGGTGGGTCGCCTGGTTTCCATGACTCTGCACTCAGGTCCTCCTCAAGCATGGACTCTCTGCCCACTCCCAGTCTCCTTCCCAGGCTTCCCTTCTGCCCTGGAAGTAGTGCCTGCAGGGCTCCTTCCTCCTTGGTCCACAGCTCCTCTCTCGTCCCACCAAGGCCAGATCTTTTCCTCACCCATACCATCCCTGACCCATCTCTTAGACCCCGGTCTAAAACTGAGCGCATCTTCCTCATGGAACTTGCACTGATGCTCCTATCTGCGCCAGCCAGCCAGGCCACCTGGCGCTGCTCCCCCTACCCTTGTCCATGTCACACAAGGTCCTCGAGGCATGGGACTTAGTTCTGCTCACTCCTGTGGCGCGAGCACTAGAACAGTGCCTGGTGCACTGCAGGTGGTTAGCAATACTTCTGGGATGCCCAGGTGGGGGGCAGGGAGTACTCTGGAGTGTTCATCACCAAGCACCACACTCATTTCTACATCTCAACCTCATCTTGCCAACTGCGTTTCTGTACTCTTCCCTGTCAGCGATCGCTCTTCTCCAGGAATATGGCTCACAAAAGAAGACATATTACTTTTCACATGTAAGTCTTCAGAAGTAGTAAGGCGCAAAAGCGCAACACGGTTTTTCACATTCTTAAATAATTTCCCATGATTCAATAAGCAGAAAAAGGGAACAAACTCAGGATTGGATATAGAATTCAGATTCTTTTTCTTTCAAAGACACGTTTTATACAACTTCCAACATTTATACTTTCAAACAAAATAAGCAAAAAATACACCGAGTGCAAAAGAAATCAAAACAGAAGTAATACATTTTTAATGTCAATATTTTAAAATACAGAAATTGGAAAGAATACCAAATACAACTTTAAACAAGTCACTTGTCCTCCCCTATAATAATCAATGTAAGCTACTTAAAGACTTACAAATTTAAAATAAAACAGAAACAAAATAAATACTGTACACTTTCCCTGCCTGCAGGCAAAAGATGGGAAATACTGTTATGAATCGAAAAAAATTGCTCTTCAAGCTTCAGCATCCCACTTCCCAGCCACACCCCGCTCCACAAGTCACACGGTGGGCTTCTGTGCTGAAAGAACACACGTGTGCACACACACTGACTGCCTATACAAACAGACGACACTACCCCGCAGACCCCCGAACAAGAAGGAGACACAGTCACCTTGGACTGTGGGCATAAAAGTCAGTAAGGAAAGTCAGTCAGGCTAGCAAAACATTACTACAAAACTAGTAAATACATAGCCAACAACTGTCCTCTTTTCAAATTTCACAGATTTAAAACCCCTAAAACCAATACTATCCCTCCCCATCAACACCCCCCTCCAAAAAAAAAAAACAACAAAAAAACGAAAAAACAACTTGCTGAAGCACTGGCAAAGTTAGACATTTCACAGTAAATGTGAAAGTTCATATTATATTATCTCTTAAAATGAACCTTTTCACCCTCTTTCCACAGCATGAAACTGTTATGGCTTAATTTATATTAAAAGTAGAAAAGTTTCTTCTGAAGGAAATACAGTCTGCAGAGCTGCATACGCATCTCCTGATCAGTGCTATTTCATACCTAACAACTGCATGACTTGCTTTTGCAGTCAGAAGCTGTTTTTGGAAAAATTGAGGTTATAGATTTTGATTCAGTCTAACCATAAACTGTAAGGCCCTTAGTTTGGTTTAGGTTTCTTTTGCAAGATAAAATAACCTTGGGGTTCACTTAGCAAGTTACACCTCAGGTCCCTGACTATAATGTGGAAATTGTATGCATGCTTTGTAAAAATAAAAGGTTACTTATGAATCTCAGAGGGAAGAAATGATTCTAGGCAAGGAGTCAACTCCTTATTATGTATTACATTTAATGCTGGTAATTTTTACCAACCAAAATCCACCAAAGAAACATAAGAGTATGTCTGGGTTATTTTATTCCTGCAAAATATTATGTATTCCAGCACTTAAGATCATTGTTTTGGTGAAAAATCTTGGGAAAAAATAGCTGACATTTTGAAAAGAAAATGGACCAAATCAAACTGATTGGAGAGAAAGTTTTACCTTGATAATTAAGTTCCATTGATGACTGCTTTCTGAAATGAAGAAAAGTGAATTCGGAACGTCACAGGTCTTGCATAGGTAAGCTACTTGGAGGTCTAGGGCTACGCGGTAGCCAGGGTTTATTATCAGTGAAACAGTGCAGAGCAGATAAGTATGTTGGAAGAATCACTGAATAGTTTCAAAAAGGCTTTAACAAAAAAGTGTAACGTTGTACTTGTTAAGACAAAGCCTTAGGACACTAGAAAGGGCACCAAGGGTGAGAGGGAGAATCGAAGGGTATTTCAAATGAGTATTATTTTCTCCTTTCCATACAGAGGAAAAAAAATTATAGAATTATAAAATCACAGTCAGTCACAATAAGCTAATTGCTTTGGAAACAGGCATTTGCTTCCTAATGACCTTAATTTTTAAAAATTTATGTAGAGGATGTCAAATGCTTGACTATGGCATGATGTTCACTAGAAAACTAAAATAAGGGAAGGAAGGCTACAGTGTCTAGTAAGGCTACAGTATTAAGACTACATTACAACAGTGAGTAAATTCATTCTTCCCCTTTCTTTCCACCTGGCTTCCAGAAAGCACATGAGCATCAACCACCAGAGGACAAGCAGAGGCTGCACAGCGCCCTGGAACAAGGGCTGTTTTAGGAAGCAAGGTATCAGAGGTCCCAGATTGTGTGTCCCCAGGCAAACACTGCCCTCTCTGGGTTTCATTTGTCTCCTTTATTTACTAGTGATACTCTTTTTCTAGGATAACGATCTGATGCTCAACCTTCTCAAGATTGCTTTAGATGACGGTCTAGGGACATCAGGAAAGTACTGGTGAGCAATTAGCTTAATATTTAATGAGAAAAATGAACTTTTGATAGTTACTTCTAGCAGTAGCACACTGGGTCATACAATTATTCCAATCAACTCTACAGTCTTATCACCACAGAGAGCATCTTTTGAAAACAGCTAAAAGAATCTTTCCTGTTGAAGATGTGCAGTGGAGTCTCCTACACTACTGCAGTGCTTCCTCTCTTTAACCAGCAAGCTGTTGGTACCCACCCAGCGGCTGTCTTTGTGGATTCCCATCTTTCTAACCACCTTACTGTTTTCCCTAGTTCACTGGGTAGTTGCTAAATCATTTTCATTCCACTTATTTCACCTTCTTCTAGTGCGTGAAGAGTGTGCTCAATTGGTGGGTCAGACTCAGGAAATCAGGAATTTCCTAATTCTTCTTTGAGAGCAACCTAAAGTTATCTTTCAATTACTTCACATCACCTTAATGTACTTGAGGATAAACGGTCTCACTTTCTTATCCATAAACCATCTCATTTCTTTTTCCTTCACTTTAAGCATGGAATCCGATTTTAATTCAGCACCTTGTTAGAGATTCTTCAGATGTTTTAAAATAGCAGGCCCTGGGCATATATCTGATATGAAATAAATTTTAGAATAATAGCAGTTTTCATTTTAAAACGGATATAAAGGTGCATTCATTATCAGTTGTAACTTAATAATAAATTTGCTATAAGTATGATAAGTTAATAGACTATGGAATGCTTTTCTATGTTTTTCTTAGCTGGTTATCATAATATGCATTATAATCTAAACTTAACAAATGAGAAAACTAAGAGAAAGAATAAGTGACTTATTCAAGGTCACACAGCTGACACCTAAATGGCAGAACATGGACAAAAACCCAGGTCTTCTGCTTCCTTCCATACTACACCATGCCCCTGTATACTGCATTAAATTACTAACTTTTGAAATGTTTCTTAAAGTTTAAAAAAGAACTCAGGTCTCTGTTTTACTTCCACTTCTACAGTGGCATATCTTGGTTGAAACTAATAAAGTTACGATGTTTTTTATGAATGGACCCTCTTTTGCTACAGTTTGCTTAGAAGTGAAAATAATACCGCTAATTTCCTGGAGAAGATATCTTCAAGGGCAGAGACCAAAACTGCAACTTTTTATCCCCCACCCCACAGTACCAAGTAGTGCTGAGCACACAGTAGACGTCTGAGAAGTACCTGTTGATCTCCTATGAATAAATACAGTAGAGTACATTGAAAAGGCAATAATTAGGATTAAAAAATAGAAAAGTATTTAAGCTAAGTATTTAATTAGTGATAAGGATGAGCTTATTCCTCTTGGAGTTTATGATTTCAGTCAGAATCTTCAATTTTGTATGCTTTAAAAAGAACTGATACTTATGAAGTTCGATGTATTTCTAGGATACTGAACTACTCTAAACTGCCAGCTTTATATTGTTTACATCATCCATCAGTATTGAAGAGTATAATATTACGTGATGTTGTGAATTACAGTACAGTGGATCCCAGGTTAAGTGTCACTTATTTAATAATATAGGAAAATTATCTTCTACTATTACTATTAAACCTGTATATGTTAAATCATAATTCTCAATTTTATATATTTGTATTTGCTTACAACTAGCTAAATGCTATCACTGCCGTCTTCCTAAGTTGTGGTGTCTGTGTGGTAGTACTGTTCATAAGTGAAACTAAAGGAAAGACAAAAGGTTGTCTATTACTGTCAAGCCCAGATACTGGCAGCAGTAATAGACAAAGTTCAGCCACTTGCACAAGACAAAGGCATGCGTCACAGTCAGTAACTCTACAAGAGGTTTGACTAGGAAAGTTTGACTGGATCAGTAGCTGAATTTTCACCAATTTGGAAAAGAATACATGTATTCTCTTACAGTGGTTGTATCACTGTGTTTTGAGTTTTCCAACTTAATCAGTTAATGGGCTAAAATTGCCAAAAATGAATCCACAGTAATTTCACTTAAAAATTCCACATGCTAGCTACTCGACATTAGTATTTATTGGCCTAAGTACATAGGAGGAATGAATACTGGCCACAATTTTAATTCATAAAAATAAATTAAGTTTTGTCTTAATTTTTATGGCTAATGAAATAAAAGGTAATTAAAAATATTTAGAGTTATGAAAAAATATAAAGAAAAAACCCCACCCTAGATCATGATGTAACTGGAAAAAGGAATTATAGCTCCTATTTCCTAATCCACAAAAACACATGTACTGTAACACCAGAACAGGGTCTACGGAAAACCAAGACATCACAATAATATGCTGTGTGGGAAGGTAGAAGAATCAGTCAAATTCCAATTTGTGACATCGGGAGATAAAACTACCAGTGAATGACTGACTCTACCCACCTCTTCACTAGTTTTGGCATAGTGTAGACAGAGTTTAATTAGGCTGTTTATAGACACTGAGGATTTCCATAACAATTTTTCCTGACACTCAGATAAGATTCAAACTTTGGTCCACTCGCTCTGGACCAAAAAGGCTAATTTATAAGCTATTTCACATTTATTCCATGAAATTTTGGAATGGAGACAGAGTAAAAAATATTTCTCATTGAAAATATGCATTTGAATGCAACCATGAAAGATGATGGTATAGTTTTTTTTTTTTTTGTAGCAATTCAAGTGACAGTATAGAGAAGAAAGTCCTGCTACCTTGCTGAGTAAAAAAAAAAAAAAAAAAAAGACAAATCTATAATATGGCCATATTTCTTCTCCATAAAAATAAAATTTATCCTATTTGCCTATATTTTCTTTGTAGGAATTTGTAAAATGCTCTATTGTCAGACCTGGGAACTTTCCAGCCCACTCTCAGAAATCACTTATTTTTATGCTATGGGGGGAAAAAGGGACAACAGAAGCTATTACAAGCAACTGAAAACTGGCATTTAGTAAAAATTGTACATAAAATAGATAAATGATTAAAGTTCAACCAGACACTTAACCTTAACATGAACTAGTCAAGTTAGGATAGATGGAAGAAACTGCAAAAAGCACCCATTTTACTCCAAATCCATATCTTAAATAATTCTTTAGAAGGTTAAAAAATAAAACACACACACACACACACACACACACACACACACACACACAGAAATCTCCAACATGCTTGCTTCTATACAACTTAATATAATTCTATTATAGTACGACTTATTATGCAGATTTGAATATCCTCTGTCAAACCATATTTTCCAACAAATCAGGTATAGAGAATAAAAGCATTTATATAACCTTTGCAGCAGGTGTTGGTCCTGTTTACCAACACTAGCATTATGAAGAAGGCCCGCTATAGTTACAAATGTATTTGGAAAAACTACAAACATGACAATTTAACCAAACTTATAATACTTTTCCCACAAGTAGGAAAAAGATATTAAAGCTGTTCTCTTTGGGACCCAGATATCATCAGCAGAAATGAAAATGCAAGAAGCCTATTATTTTATATTTAGAAGAAAATCACAATGTGAAACGAAATGAGAAATGAGGGATCTTTTATGGAGTTCTTACACATTGGCTATGAAAGTGTTTCCCTGCAAAGAGAAGAGTCTTGTTGGGTCATCACAAAATGATGGGGAGTGCAGAGGGAAGGTGGGATAAAAGGTAATTAACCTGGATAACAGTATGCACCTTGGATGTTAGCAAAAGCGAAGCTAATAGCTTATAAAAAACACATGAAATATATAAAATAAAATGATTTTCATATACATCTTAATTTAAAATAATTAATGCATCAAATCCCTGTTTAAGACTTTAACCTGAATATCAAATTTAAGAGTCCAGACTAGTTACTGTTACTGTGGCTCTTCCCCACATATAACACACACACTATCAAAAATAATTTAAAAACCTTCACATTCTTAAATCTAAATTAGTGAGATATTTCTCCAGAAATCTTCCAAATAAATAGCTTTAAAAAAGAAAGATTTATAAGCTGTTAACTTTAAAAAAAATCTGTTAAATAAATTATTGATAATTCTTTATCCTACCACTGAAAATAAATCAAGACACTACCAACAACAAAATGAAATTCAAGCCCTGACAAGAGACCCTTTCCAGTTCAAGGTCTCTTTTTAAGGTTCTACCCTCCTTCTTCCTCTCCCCCACCAGGTCCAAACTGGTTATTGCTGAGTGGGTGTGGCACAGTGAAAATGCAGCATCAGGTTCATTCTGTTCTTCGGGCAGTGTTCTTACTATACACGCAAATTGCTCCAGGCAGGGGGATGGCGGAAGCTCCAGGCTCCTGCACCCCCGAGACTGGTCTCCAAAGGGAAAAGTGGCTGCAACAGCAGCTCTGTCACACAAAGAAACGTGCATGGCCATTTCGGTTCAACTTAAGGATCTTCCCAAGACGTTGTTTAGCTGTTGCCATTCCTTTTTTGGGGCGTTTACCTATAAAACACCAACAACAGTGTAAATAATAATGAAAAGCACACTTGGCAGACAGCACCTGGAAGACTTAAAGGGAGAGCTTTATGGAAAGTAAGCCCTGTAAGTGTTCTCAATGGACAAAGTCATACTTCTGGGCTTTGACTGTTTAAAACTCATCCACCTGCTCACATTAGGTTTAAAGGCCAACCTCCTTCACTAGACTTACAAGGCCCAACCACAGTCTGATCTCTGCCTAGCTCTTCAGCCTCATCTCTTACCTATCCTGCCTCAAACTGTGCTTTGGCAACAAAACTCACCGCAATTTCACAAATACACCACATCCTGTTTCTGCCCTTCATGCCCTGACTCAGGCTGTCCCCCTGCCTTCAAAGCTGTCTGTCACTCCCCCCATCTCAGCCTGGCTAACCCTTAGCATCCTTTTTTAGGGTCTGCCTCCTGATGCTCAGGGCTGACTTAGGTATCCTTCTTTGTTCCCACAGCAGCCTATGCACACTGCCATCGCTGTGCTGTCCATAATGCACTAGATGGTGAACAACTTGAGTACAGAGACTATATCTAAACTGCCACTATTACCATCCCACACACTCACAAATATACCTAATCTACAATTGTGTAAAAGTTACCTTTTGTTGCCTGGTTGCTGATAGGTGGTGGATTTGACGCAGGTCTCTTGGTGGGGTGAAGGGGCACTGAGAAGGAAGTTTCACCAACTGGCCTTTCTGGGCTTAGACTGCCATTACTTATCTGGCACGCCCCTGAAATCAAGCTTGAATTCTGCATGTACTTTCCGTTCTGAAGGCCTGAGCCACTGCTGTCCACATAATTCCTACTTTGTACCTTCTGACTGGTTTCTGATGAACCTTCCTTTTTGATGCATTTCTGGCTTCTACTTAGATCCTGGAAGAAGGAAGGAAATGAGGCTGAATTCTTAGGGTTTAAGAAAAGTGAGGTATTTAAGCTCTCTATGCATAAGGAAAGTCAAGAGAGAAGACATAAACTACTGAATTTTGGTTTTCTTAACTTCTATCAGCCAGAGAGGACTACCATTTCATGATGGTCACCTCAATTCATAATCCTAACAGGTTTGAAGGATTTGGGTCTTGAAGTTGCTTCATAACTTAAGTAGGGAAGAAAAAGGAGAGAAAATAATTTAAACAAGCAGAAATGCCCTGCCTGCCATTCCGCTCAGTGAGCACGTGCCACGGAGGACCCGAGACAGGAGGAATGGACTTAGGCTTCCTCAGCACGCCACAGCTCCCTTATAATATACCTCTCATGGTGTACTGTTCTATTCTTTTTTAGAACCTAACTTCTTTAAGTTTCATCTCCACGCAATTTGTTTTCTAGAAAATCCTTAGATCCAGAGCCCCAAGCTTGGTATTTTTCTTTAAATACAACTCCTCTTTCTTTCTCTTACAACTACTGAGTAAACTTTCAAAAAATGCTACTGATTGGTGAGTCTTGAAATCAACTGACTCTCTGGGAGGCCGAGGCAGGAGGACTGTTTGAGCTCAGGAGTTCGAAACCAGCCTGAGCAAGAGCGAGACCCCGTCTCTACTAAAAATAGAAAGAAATTAATTGGACAACTAAAAATATATAGAAAAAATTAGCCGGGCATGGTGGCGCATGCCTGTAGTCCCAGCTACTTGGGAGGCTGAGGCAGGAGGATCGCTTGAGCCCAGGAGTTTGAGGTTGCTGTAAGCTAGGCTGATGCCACGGCACTCTAGCCTGGGCAACACAGTGAGACTCTGTCTCAAAAAAAGAAGAAAAAAAAAAAAAATCAACTGAGAGGTCATGGCCAGCATTAAAAAGAGAAAGGAACAGACTGGACATGAAAAGAATACACTGTGACATGATGTTTCATGAAACCAGTTTTAATTATGCACCTGTGTGCATGAGAGAGATGTGAAATATATCTCTGACTTTGTCATGATCAAATAAGTTTCAAAACAGTAACAAACACAGACTTGCTTTAAATTAGTGTTAGAAATATTCTTGAGCATGACGAAGCAATGCTATGATTTGACATGCCATTATAATACCTATTTAGAGCAAAGGCAAAAGAAACTGGTATGACCTGATATGATTTCTCTGATATGATCTTGCTAATTATTTCTTCATTTATTTTCAAAGAGAATTATAAAAACAGCCAGATTTAAATAATAGGTTACTTTTAATACTGAATCCTATAATGCTAATAAGTGATAAACTTTATGACCAGCTACAGTGAGGCACTATAAAATAATATACTGAAAAAGTGAATTATAACAATTAAGAGATTTCATACTTGACTTGGATTATATCCTGGAGTATATCCTTCTATTCAACAAAGAATTTATACTCACAAAGCCTTGCTTTAAAAAGATAACTTGGCTGTTTTTCTTCTTGTAAAAGTAATAGGTAAATATATCACTTCTTGGCCTTTTGGCCAAGATCAAGTGTAGCAATAGCTAAATATTTAGAAAATACAGATAAGCCAAATAAAGGATATAAAAACCACCCATAATTCCATTACTCAGAGATTAATGGTCTTACATATTTATGATAGAGTCTAATTGTCTTTTCTGGCTATATACATACACAAACTCCTCCTCCAAGGGTTTCAGTCTATAGCTCCAACTTAACCCAGGGCTCTAGAAGATGGCAAAATCTAGAGGCCCTTTCCACTTCTGCTGGGGTCTTTCAGTGCTTTGAGAAAGCTTTACTCACAAGAGATTTTCCCTTCACCACTTCTTAACTGCCTACTCAAGTTTCCCTCTGTTCCCCTTCCCCCGCAAAATGTTTCTTTACACTAGAGAAAACTAGGGGCAGTATTTCTGCTTTTGCTGATTTACTTACTTTTTTAAGAATGATGGGAGTTGGGGAGGTTTAGGGGCCCTACTCTGCCACATAAGAATTTTGATACTTTCTTTGGCTGCCATTTTCCAAGACTTACAGCAAAAGATCATATGACTTTCCTTATTTGGTGCTGCTGGTAAAGTTTTGGTTTTTAAAAAATGCTATTTTTGTTTCATTTTGTTTGGTGTAAACATTAATATGCTGGGACCCTAAAACATCTAGTTTCTTTTCTTACAGTGGAGGTTCTTAATATCGAAGTTAATGGACAGTCTGAGGTGGGTGTTGGGGTGTGGGTAGCCAGCACAAGCCATGACAAAATGTAAGCAAAAGTCAATATTTATGGTGAACATTTTTCTGGAAAGAGAATCTGTAACTTTCATCAAATTCTCAAAGGAATTTAGTATCTAAAAATGTTCAAGAAATAACATCAGGCTGAGTGCAGTGGCTCACACCTGTAATCCCAGCACTTTGGGAGGCTGAGGTGGGAGGACTGCTTGAGGCCAGGAGTTCAAGACCAGCCTGGGCAAGATAGTACGGCCCCCATCTCTACAAAAAATAGAAAAAACTAGCTGGGCACTGTGACGTGTGCCTGTAGTCCCAGTGACTCAGAAGGCTAAGCTGGGAGGATCACTTGAGCCCTGGAGTTTGAGGTTGCAATGAGCTATGATCATACTACCACACTCCAGCTTAGATAACAGAGCAAGACCCTGTCTCTTAAGAAAAAAAAAGAAATAAATAACATCAGAGGTTAAAAAAGAGATCTTCATGGTATTCTTCTTTACCTTTCATGTTTCATTCTAACCAGACATACCTATAAGTGTTGGCAGTCATTAGTTTTTAAAACTACTTCCTTGAATAAATTAGTCATCATATCAGAATCTCTAAAAATGGACAGTTGTTCAAATGTGCATTTAATTGTAATTTTTTGGCTTCCTACATCTAGTAGTTGATAACCAATTGTTACAGTTTAAAAAAGAAAGCAAAACCAGACAATTTTAAATGTCCTTCTATGTTTCAAACTTCGAATATACCTGAGGATTAAATCTGGAAGCATCAAATTGTTTAATCCAGGAAGAAGTCCTCAAGTCTTGATCTTCAGTCTTGACATGGTATCCTAAAGAAAAGTTTTAATTAAATTACCTTTGCACAAACTTGATCTGAAAAAACAAACTAACCTAATGCTTAAAATTGAAAGCAAATTTATATCGACATTTTATTTAAAAATAAATACATTAACTCTTTAGATATTTATTCACATACTTTCACCTTCACTACACTCCTTTTCCTCTCAGAAGCAAAAAACAATCACCAGCTCACAACTTATCATGTTAATTCTTTCAAATTCTCTCAAATACTACATTTTTTTTTTTTTTTAAGGCTAAGTGAAGCAGTAGGTGTGAAGAAGGAACAAAGAAATCTGTAACGTTGTGACCAATTAGTTGTAAATACCACTGTACTCAGACCAGCGTCAAAGATTTTCTTAATTTCACAGGTTTTGGGCCAGATGCTAGAAGATCTATAATCAAATTCCATGGCCATCTGTTATATATGTAAAACCAAATGCAATATACTGTCTCTAAAAATGGTATTTTCCACATAGAATATTTTCCCATATAGAATAAAGCAGGTGTTTGCCTGAATTTTGTAGTATTTCCATAAAAACTTCTTTTCAAGGGACCAAAGAGATCTTGGAAAGACAAAATGATGCAGTGGAAAGACAGAGAAATTCAGATTTGAATTTGAGTTCTTTCATTACTAATGTAACTTTAGGCAAATTGCTTATCCTCTCCAAACTTCAGTTTCCTCATATACAATAAGCACAGACTTTGAGATCAGATGGTCTTGGGTTTAAATTCCAACACTATTGAATAATAGCTATGTAAAGTGTGGGCAAATTAAATTAATTTCACTAAGTCTTGTTTCCTTTACCTGTAAAATGGGAGTGATTTTTACCTATAACATAAGTGTTGTTTCAAGAATTAAGTGAAATGAATGCCAAGTTCCTGGTCCATAGTTGACAATTATATGGGATCCAACACAATTATTACATAGGCATTCAGTTTTAATGTAGTCCATCTTTTCCCCAATCTTCCTCAGGCTTTTTGGGAAACAAAAATTTGCCTGAAGGCACAGAAGAGAAAACACTATGGGGCATGTCTGACACTGCCTTCGAGTCTGCCCTCTTTTTCCAATACTCCTTTTTTCAAGTAGGAGAAAGAATAGCCTCAATCGGAAAGAAACAGTTCAAAACTTGTTTTCCCTTTCCTGAAAGGAAAATAGGATTGACTGTTCAAGTTTAGCAGACCATTTAAGACACCAAAACATTCCTTTTCACTCTGACAATAATACTAACTCTCTTGCAACAACAATGGTAAAATTATTCTACTGAACACAATTCTCAGTTCCAGGTAATTTACATGTTGAGTTCTTATGCTTCCATGTTACATGACTTGTCAGCATTACACAGTTTTTCACCAGCATTCTTAACACCATTTCCAGCTAAAGGTGTGCAATGAATAGTCCTTATTCAAAATCCCCAACTTCAACTAGGATTATTGGGCTATTAAGTTGGGCATCATATGTTACTTCTTAGAGACTGATAAATTTTTTTTCTTACCACATTCCACTGGTTTATCATAGCGACACAACTGCCTAACCTCATGGTTACTGCTATGGCAGCTGCTGTGATCCCGGTGAGAGTTTCTCTCACCGCTGCAGTCTGTGCTTTGTATTTGCCTTTGTAAACATGTGGAATAGTGCAACCCTGCCATAGACAGCATGCCCTGAATAGCTTCTTCCTCTGTGCTCGTCGAGGTAGGACATTCCCTAAAAAGCAGATGATTCAAAAAAACAAGAGTGTATTTTTTCTGATGAAATTTTTGGCAAAATTTAAAACTAAAAAAATGTTTCCATTTTTTTATATGTAGTAAGACTACTACCATCAGCAAGCCTACCTTTTAACTGGAATTTCACTTCTAGATGGCTTCTGGCTCTTTTGAAGGAAGTTTCTCATCACATTAGATTCTTCCTTAAAGTTTGACATTATTTCTTGTTTCTTTTCATCACCTGAACTTTCTGACTCTTCAGTGGTAAAATTATTTTTCTGAAATAATAATTAAATGGAAATAAAGCCACATAAGAAATTGACCAAGTCTGTACAAACTAATCCAAAAGATTTTATATATCTGTGGAAAGTCAAAATCTTAATTATCATGAAATTATTCTGTATTTCACATGAAAATCTCTATTAACTATAGGAACATACTGCCTTCATAAAAAACACACAGGCTTTCTTTAAGGTACAATGAAATATAACCTATGAGAGATACGGAAACATTAAGAACAGTATAGGCAGAAGAATCTCTCCCTCCATCGTGTCCAAAATCAGACAAAAGCCATGTTTACCAAATGTGAACAGTCGCATGACAGTGGGTGTGTATAATGACCACTACGGGAAGACCCTGTGCTACACAGCTCAGAGACGAGCTTTGGGGAAAGCTGTCGTTTGCCTTCCTCCCAAGCGAGGATACGTGGTGCTCATCTTTCCATCGAATAACACGTAAGTCATAGGGTCTCAGGCGTACCAGTGCAGTGCACTCAGGTCCAGAGTCTTCTGACTCAGAAATATCGGAATATCCTGATGATTTATTCCTGAGTTCTGATTTCACATGTGTAAAAAACCCTGAGAAAGAAAGGAAAGGATGAGAAAAAAAGAGAAAGTCATTAGAATTTGATGAACAAGGTACAGGGTGATCTCTAAAGTCCACCTGCCTCTCTGATGTCTCCCAATCTCTCCTCCTCTATCCTCCTTTTTCACTTTTGTTTTCTCCGTTTCTTTCTCCCCTCTAGGTCTTTCTCCCTAACTGACCAAGATACAAACTGAAGTATATATTTAAATATAAGTGTGGTATTTATTAAACATGATTATGTATTATATATTTGGGTGACTTGACCATTTTATATTTCTTTCCAGAAAAAGCTTCCAAAACTAAAACTAGCTATTTACAAGATGATTTTCACTTCTCCTTTTGCATTAGTTCTATCGTTAGGAGAAAAAGATAACTTTTCTAAACCAAAAAAGCATTCATGTAGTTGGTGAATTCAACAAGCTTATAAACTGGGCTTTCTCTTTCATGAGGCGCTGCCATATAGCACTTGGTTGATGAATTCCTGTTGATTAGGGCCTTTTTCCTGGCATGCACACAAAGCCAGAGTCACCAACTACAGCAGTGCCAAATTTATCTGGAATTAGCAGGAACTAAGATGTTCAATATGGATTAAATAATGTTAGTTATCTGAAACATTTATCAAATATCAAAATTTTTATTTTAACTGCTTTTTAAAATAGAAGGCTATATGGAGGTCCTGAAAAATGTTGAGAAATTAAGACTTCATTCAAAGAAGACCTCAAGAAGACAGTGTTAATATTTTGTCATATTGATGATAACCAATTAATAACCTAGTAGAGGACTTCTTGCCAATAGGCAATCAAATAAAACCACAATACATGGATACCTAACAGCTTCAGATCAGCCAGTTATATATCTCCTGAAAATTATATACATGCTAGCTAAAATAATATACAAAATTTCATTAAACTTGAAATTTTTATTTTGGAAATTAGAAGCCCATAAAATGTATGAGCCTTCATGTGACTCTTTAAAAACTGACTAAGCGAAGGTATGTGACCCACACAAACGCCCTCACTGATAACGCCTTCCCTGGCCACTATACCTCACTTGGCATTCACATTCAGCACCTCCCTGATGGGTGACCTACTCAGACATACCTCCGATTTTTCAAAATAGTATTAGGGACACAGAAATTTTCAATCCTACTATAAACTTAAGAACTTTAAAATTAGCATGTTACTTAACATATTACCACATTAATAATGAACAGATCTTCAAAACGACCATAAAACAAACATACTGTTAAGTGGTTTTTGAGATGTTTCATTTTCCACTCCCTCTATTCCTGAACTCTCCTCTATCTTCATTTTTGTCTTTTTTGTCCTTCTTTTATCCTCTTCGTTTTCACTATCTGCTGTATAAAGAGTCTGATCTGTGAAGGGCTGTCTCTCATCTCTGTATCATGAAGGAAAAATAATCAAGTCAGAAAATAGTGCAAGACTATGTAGCCAAATGATATTCGCCACCCCGTTCATTTACAGAGGGTACAGAATTGAGACCCTATCCCCGTATTTCAGTCAGCTATGCAACAGTATGGACTAGGGATAGAATGAACAAAGGGAATCCACTGAAAATTAATCTACTTGCTATCTGATCTACTTTACATACTTGATTATTCTTCCATTTGTCAGCAGTAATCGTAGATCATTATCTTTTGCTCTCCATTCAGGTACCGTGGAAGATGGCTGGAGATGTTTGTTGAATTTTCCATTCAGTTTAGAGCTCAAGATGTCCTTAAAGTATAAAAGCAGAAGTTACTTAACCTCCACCCTCAGACAGCCCTGCTTGACTGAAGAATACAGTATACCACCACCTCCCCCATGGCCCTGCATCTCAAGGTGACACAGCTGCCAGGGCGTGGGGACATGTAGCAGTATGACACTGCAGAGTTCCTGAAGTAGAATGTAAAATGTGCATAAAGTGAATTCAAAGAAATTTCACTCTTGCAGAAAGCTGAAAAACTGGAGCAGCACTGCCTTAAGGTATTTCAACTCTCTTCCCTTTGCTTCTTCCTACTGACGTGCTAGCTCCTCGGCCTTTCCATTCACCCTATCCTTCACTTGCTATCTACCTAGCAACAAACAGGTCACCGCACTGGTACCACCAGGAACAAAGGCCACTGTATGACATAAAAGTACAATAGTAGCTGGGTTTTAATGCATAAAAAAGACTTCCTTTTCACGGCAATTTTTCCCTCAATAATAAATAGAACCTTTCCTAATAAGCTAAATCTTCCCTTAGTGACTATGGGTTAAGTAGGTTTAGAACAATGTAATCTTAAAACAATTATATAAAATTTAAAATATTTTAGAAAGATAAATTTTCCATATAATTTCTTTAAATATTTTAATTCAGAGATATCCCTATCTCATTCATTTTATTTATCTATTTATTCTTATGTTTTAAGAGTTGGGGGTCTTGCTATATTGCCCAGGCTGATCTCAAACTCCTAGGATCAAGCAATCTTCCTGCTTCAACCAACCTCTCGAGTATCCGGGACTGCAGGTGTACACCGTCACACCCAACTCTTCTATCTCATTCATTTTAAATTATTGCCTATCCTCTACTTAAAATGTAAAATTATAGATGATACAGCTCTCACCACAAATTTGTAACCATGTTTTACAAAGGCACTACATCAATCTTATTACTTCCTCCCACTCTCCCCTTTGTCCAGCAGGCCAGCACTTTCCAAACTTTAATGAGTTTATTCTAACAGTCTCCCAATCTAACAGTTATCTAGGCTGATGCTATTGGCTCAAGTATAGGTTTTCTGCATTTGCTCTTCTCTCTGACTATAACATTATTCTTCAAATGTCTGTCTATTCATTTGACTTTGCATGATTTAAGTGTCAGTTCAAAACTGAGAGGCTCTCTGACCACCTTAGCTAAAGTACCCAGACACAACATACCTCTTTATTCTACTGCTCTGTTGTTTGGGTTCTTTCAAAAACACTTATAATCTGAAATCATATTATTTTAGTGTATGTCTCTGCCTCCCCATCCTTCCAACTTGAACTAGGATGGAAGCTTCATGAGGGCAAGGACTTAAGTTTTGCTCACTCTGGCATTTTCTCCAGAGCCTAGAAGAGCAGATGGTACGTGGTACACATTCAGTAAACATGTCAGGAAATCAATGAGGTCTATTCATTCTAATTCTATATTGATAACTAGAAAGATTAAGCACCATTCCTTGAAACAGGCAGAACTATTGGATGACCCCTATAATTACAGCAAAAATTAGATAACAAGAATAGTCAGAATGTTCACTTTTTATTACCTCTTTAAAGAACTTTAAGGAATAATCAAGTCTCTTTTCGTTATTATGAAACAATACTTGCCTCTTCCCATGGACACATCTCTAATCTTTTGAGGACCTCCCTGGTGTGGAGCTCTAGGATGTCTAGGTTAGAAGGAGTTCGGACATTATGATCTCGAAGTTTCCTCATCTTTCGTCGGGAATGGTAGGGGGAAGTTGCTTCATTTGAGGATCGTGAAACTGGACACACAGTAGGAATTCCCTGAGTTTTAACTGGTTTGCCATTTTCCTCCTTTAAGAATTAAAATCAGAGTATTTTTATGACAAGACTACTATATACACACCTGACTGTCCATAAAGATATTTTAGAAAACAAAAACCATTCAGTTTAATCATATAAACAAAATAGACTAAATCATAATAAGCCTCAGAGCTTTGCTGAGACCCTTATTCCCTTCTCTCCCCCAAATAAGATACTGTGAACATATTTCCTTGATTTTTAATATCATATTAAAGGCTGTGTTATATTCCACTGTATGGATATAGCATAATTTACTTACCTAATACTCACTGGTAGCCATTTAGGCTGCTTCCAGTTCTTTCCCACAATGAGCATTCTTTTCACATACATATTTGCATAAATGCATAAAATACTTACTTTTTAAAATGCTTTTTTAAATTTTTTCTTTTTAGAGACAGTGTCTCACTCTGTTGTCCAGGCTGGAGTGTAATGGCATGATCACAGCTCACTGCAGCCTCGAACTCCTGGGCTTGAGCAATCCTCCCAACTTAGCCTCCTAAGTAGCTGGGACTACAGGCATGTGCCACCACACCTGGCTAATTTTTAATTTCTTTTGTAGAGATGGGGTCTTGCTATGTTGCCCAGGCTGGTCTTGAACTCTTGGCCTCAAGTGATCCTCTTGCCTCAGCCTCCCAAAGTATTGGGATATAGGCATGAGCCACTGTGCTAGCCAACATTTACTTTTTAAACTAAAACCACACATCTATGTAGTTTTTAAAATTATATACTCTATAAGCATATCATGAAAAGTAGTGGTTTACTCTTCCCCATCCCTGATTCCCGTTTTCTAGAGGCAACCACATGCAACTACTTTTTTCCTGTGGTAACATACATGTAACATAAAATTTTCTATTTTAACCATTTTTAAGTATACAGTTCAGTGCCATTAAGTACCTTCACACTGTTGTATAGCCATCACCACCATCCATCTCCAGAGCTTTCTCATCTGCACAAACTGAAACCATACCCACTAAACAATAACTTCCCATTCTCCCTTCCCCCCAACCCCTAGCAACTACCGTTCTACCTGCACTCTGTGAATCTGACAACACTAGGAACTTCATATAAATGGAATTATACATTTGTCTTTTGGTGACTGGCTTATTTCACTTAGCAAAATATCTTCACAGTTCATCTACATTGTAGCATGTGTCGAAATTGCCTTCTTCTATTTAATACAAGGCTGAATAATATTCCATTGTATGTATGTAACACATTTTGTTTATCTGTGCATCCACTGATGGACACCTGGGTTGCTCGGTCCACCTTTTGGCCACTGTGCATAATGCTGCTATAAACCTGGGTTTACATACATCTATTCGAGTCCCTGGTTTTAATTCTTTTGGGTATTGGGTAGCCATGACGCACAACTCTACTAATTGTGGGTTTTGCCCCAGTTTTTTGCCTCCAAATTTCTAAATAACATGTTTATACTGTTTTCAGCTCCAGTTATTACTGGATTCCTACCATGCAAGATGAAGTCTTAATCCTTAATCCATGCCTCTCCTAAACATACACTTACTTCCCTTTCCTTCAATATTCTGTATTTAAATTATGCTCAGTAAAAATTATGAATAACCCAATACCACATTACGTATTACTATTCCATTCCTTTCTTTTACATCCTTTGATAATCCCTTGAGTTATAATTGCCTCACTTCCCATCTGCTTTGTTTTCTACGTATTAATATTTATCACTAATTGATTCCCAAATTCTCCATTAAAAGAATGCAAACATTCAAATGCATTAAGTAATTTATCAATTTTATATTTTTCTTTGGAGACATCTCTCCTGGATAAGATTGCCTGATAAAATGTACAAGACACCCAATTAAACTTCAATATCAGGTAACAACAAATATGCAGCTTTTCGGTCTCCTGATCCATCCTGGACTGGCTGCTCTCTCTGGGCCAGACTTATTCTTCCAGGTGTATTTTACCACTTTAAATTGTAATATTAATTTGGAGTTGACATATTCTCAGAAATGACACTTGCATTTATTTAAGCATTGTTTTACTTCCCTTAATAAAGATTTACAGTTTTTTTCATATAGACTCACACCTTTCTTATTAAGTTTATCCTTAGTTTTGGTTGTTATCATGCATGAGATTTATACATGTATACATTTACATACATATTTAAGATGAGATATATGACTTTTGATACTAAATTCATTTATATATGATTACTATCACTCTTTAAAAACAGAAAATATTTTTCTACTATAGCTGAACACATTTGAGAATTACACGAACTATTCTACCCATGGATATTAAACCCAGCATTTTAATACTTCTTAGCTGTATACCTCTTCTCATTCCCCAAACACAACCCTAACGTAAGCTGTGAAATTACCAGGTGGCCTCCATTCCCGCCACTAATTTCCTCTCAATTCAAGCTAGACACTAACAGAACCACCTTCCTGAAGAATTACTTTAATTAAAACACCCTTTCTTAAACACCTGGAAGAGCCCTTAGTTAATAAACTAAAACACCTAATCACAGATTTTATGAGCTTTTATCAAAGGGCATTTATCTGACCAAGTCGCTCTAGTTTTGTCCCACCTCACTAACCTCATCCCTTTCTCCAACCCAGCTTCCCTAGCATGACTCATCCCCCCTACATTTTTTCTCTTGCTATAATTACTTAACACATATTCATCTCTGGGTAGCTGAAATTAACTGGTTCTGAAAGTTGTATTACTCTGTATTTTTTGTTTTTAAAGTAACCTGAAGTAATCTGGTAACTGCTTATTATTTCATTTCAATATAATATTCTAAATTTCTCTCTAAGTCTTCAGAAGCCTGAAGGTTTTCAGGCTTCTAGAGAATCCATACAAGACTCATCTCATTCTATTACTTCTAAGTGTGTAAGAGTTTTCAAATGTTTGTAGTGTGCTGGTAGATGCGTTTGCTTCTCAAAGCAGATAGTAAGGAAGCATTTACACGATAGTTTTTACTCTTACCTCTATTGCTCGAATTACTTTAGAAAGTTCTTTAATAAGATGTCCAGGTCTAACATTGTCTGGAATTTCAAAGGCATGTTCAGACACAAGCTGTATTTGGATTAACAAAGACAAGAAAACCAAAGTTACTTATATTTTTATATGTAAAAACTAATTTACTAAACCAATTTTCAGGTTCTCTAAACTTTATAGACATAGTCAAATACTATTTAGCCATGTCTCAGAGTTCATGAAGTTGGTACAATACCTTCAAAAGAGATCCTCATTAACACATAAAAATCCTCTTATATGGACTTCTTCCACAGTGAGTTTTGCTTTATACTGAGTAGTAACCTTGTACTCTACACCTCAAAGCCTACTGTAATTCTTACTACTACTACTAATTAGTAAAGTAACTAATTAAGCCTAACATTTAATTCATAACGCATAAAGATTTTTAAGGGGAACACAGGCACTAACATAATTCTAGTTTCTCTTGGGAAGTCTAATTTGAATAAATTTTTGTCAACTTTTTTTCTTTTAATAATCAAAAGCAAAATAGAAAAAAGCTCCCAACAATAGTGAAGAGGAGTTAATTGGTAAGTTACCACACTTACTGAACTGCAAACTATTGTCATTATTTATTATGTGTATTTCAAATATTAATCTCTATATCTAAGAATATTTTGGCTTTTTAGACACACTCAACATACTAGTTTCTACTTCTGCTGTATACTTGGTTTTAGCATCATTTGTTAAAACAAGGTAATAACAACAGTAATATTAAGTGCCAACACTCTGCTCTAATACTGTTAAGTATTTATGAGTGTTAACTCATTGAATCCTTCCAACAACATTATGACATAAATACTACTGTTATTCCCATTTTACAGTTGAGAGAAGTGAGGCATAGAAGTTAGGTAACTTGCCCAAAGTCACACAGCTGGTTTATTAGTAGCAAAGCCGAGATTTGATTCCCAACATTTGACTCCAGGATCCACGCTCTTAACTATTATGCTGAGCTGCCTCTCCTCTTACGGCAAATTTAACAGATACTAACGTAAACATCATGCCTTTTACTTATTTATTTATTTTTGAGACAGGGCCTTGCTCTGTAGCCCGGGCATGACTGCAGTGGCATCATCATAGTTCACTGCAACCTCAAACTCCTGCAGTCAAGCGATCCTCCTGCCTCAGCCTCCCAAGTAACTAGGACTACAGGTGTGCACCGCGCCAGGCTAATTTTTCCATTTTTTGTAGAGACGGGGTCTCCATATGTTGCTCAGGCTGGTCTAGAACTCCTGGTCTTTTTTTTTTTTTTTTAAATGAGTTTTATGTTTATTTAAGGTATACAACATGATGTTATAAGATGCACATAAAGATTAACAAGGTTACTACAGTGAAGCAAATGAACATATCCATCTTCTCACATAGTTACTCGATTTTTGGTTTCTGTGAAAAGAGCAGCTGAAATACACTCACTTAGCATAAATCCCAAATATAGTACAATTTTGTTACTTATAGTCTTCACGCAGAACTCCCGGTCTTAAGAGATTCTCCTGCCGTGGCCTCCCAAAGTGCTAGGATTACAGGTGTGAGCCACCACGCCCAGCACATCATGCTTTTTAAAATGAGCTGTAACTGTAATGTATTAACAGCATTTGTTATTGATAACAAATTTACTATGCATCAAAATCACTTATGAAGTTTGTTAAGAACAGAGGTTCAGATCCTACCCTAGATCTATTAAATCAGAATCTCTAGAGGAGGATCCAGGGGTTTTATTTTCATAAAAAGCACTAAAGGCAATTCGATAAACTCACAAATTTGACAACCACTTGTCTAAAGCCTTCAGTAGGAAATGAATTATACAGTTTTTGCAACATATGCCTGTTTTTATTTCGTTACATAGTTTTAAATTTGCTTATGCCTTTCCTTGTCATCTAGATGATAGTCTTTTACAGTGGAAGACATGCTTTTTATTTTCCTGAATGCTTCCACACTGCCTTGCTCTAGTAGATACATAGCAATGATAATAAAGTGACAGGGAGTATAAAATTATTGGGATGGTAACCTATTAATTACTGTTTCCCAATATCTCCTAAAAGCAGGATTTTTATTTCAAGGGGACACTCAAGAAATTAATTTGGACACATATTTTCATTAGCTCACACATTTATCATTTATTAAAGTATTATGTGCAAAGCTCCATGTAGTCAAAATGAAGATAAGAAAGACAGTCCCTATTCTTCAAGACCTCATAAACCTGGTGAAGGAGAAATGGATACATTACTTTATATATATTAGTTGTAAGCCCACTGGCACAAGAAATATGCTATGGAATCATAAGGGAAGTTAACACTAATTCCAAATGGAAATCTGGGATGATTTCTGGGTGGGGGAATCAATGCAAACTGGACCACATTTTAGTGGAAATGGAAAGCTCATGCTTAAACCTTGACCCCTCCTGTCCTTCATTTTTATATAAGTCTAGCAGAAAGGTAAAGAGCATAGGCTTTGCAATCCCAGAGATCTAAGCTTTAAGTTCTAGCTCTACCGGTTCTCTTACTTAAAAAACTCTTAAACCTCAGCTTTCCCATATGTAGTACAGGGATACCAATAGCACCCCAACCTCATATAGTTGCTGTAAGGATTAAATGAGATCATGCATGTAAAGACTAAGCACACTGTAAGAGCTCAATGTTATTTATTATTATTCTGTACCTACATGTTCATTTCTCAGTCGACATCCTAAATATACTTGAATTACTTTCTTTTCCATATTATAAAGACATAACTAAGTACTTAATTCTCATAAATATGAACAGAAACCAGTACATCTGTATATACTGTATAATAAAATGCGGGTTGTTTTTAAAGCATAATCTCTATCCCCTCTACTATTGGCATACACAGGTGCTGCCAAAACAGCATAAGAATTCTATTTTCTTCATCTTGCCACATAAAAAACAACGATTTTACCAAACAAAATAACTTACTTCTTTTTTCATCCATAACTTTAAAGCAGTATGCAGTGCTTTCACTCCCTGTACTAGGTAAGTTTGAGGCTGGAAACCATCTTCTCTCAGTTCTATAGGAACAAAAGTGGGGTGGACAAAGAAGTTAAAGTGTTCTAAAGATAAAGGGATTAACTTTAGATTTTGAGTAACCACCAAGTACAAAACTGTATAACTTCCAAATTAATAGAAAGATAAAAAAATGGAATACGAAATTCAAAAAGAAGGAAAAAGAAATAGAATTACATTCAATGTAATTGTACTAAATGTTCCAGTTAAAAGAAAGACTGTTCCTTCAGAGTAGAGAAGGAAAAAATAAATAAGTTAAAAAAAGAAGAAGAAGAAAAAAGAAAGACCATTCCATTGGATTAAAAAATAAACTAAAGGTACATAAATAACATATTAAAAAATACAGAAATGTTTAAAATAAAAAGATGGGGAAAAGATATCAAGCTTTGAAAAAAAAGCTGGTGTAGCTATATTAATAGACTGTTATTAACAAAGGGTCATTTCATAATAACAAAAGATTTAATTCACAAGAGAGACATAAATAACCATTTAAATTTTGTGCTCAATAACATAGCCTGAAATACAGAAAGCAGTAACTAGACAGAGCTATAAGGAGAAATCCGTAATCATAGTGGAAAATTTTAAGACATTTCTCTTGATAAACAATAAAGTAAGTGAACTAAAAAAAATCAGTAGGCATATATATGTAATTAGAACAATATAAAACTTCATTCAATGGCCACAAATAGAATATTATACCCAGAAATTGCAGAACACACATTCTTTTCAACATACACAGAACATTTACAAAAAATCATCCATATCCCAGGGCCATAAACAAATCTTATCAAATGTCCAAGGATCTAAATCACAGACGTGTTCACAATGCAATTAAGCTAGAAATCAATAACACAGAAATCAGGAACAAGGTAACTGGAGAAAGTCCATATGTTTAGAAATTAAGAAACACAAATACTAAGAAATAGACTGCTAACTAACATTTGGATCCAAAAAATATATATTAGGTCAGGCATGGTCACTCACACCTATAATCCCAGTACTTTGGGAGGCTGAGGTGGGGGGATTGCTTGAAGCCAGGAGTATGAGACCAGCCTGAGCAATATAGCAAGACTTGGTCACCAAAAAAACCAGAAAAATTAGCTGGGCATGGTGGCGGTTGCATGTGCCTGTAGTCTCAGCTACTTGGGAGGCTGAGGTAGGAGGACCCCTTGAGCCCAGGAGTTTGAGGTTGCAGTGAGCTATGATGATGCCACTGCATTCGTGCCCGGGCAACAGAGTGAGACGCTGTCTCCAAACAAACAAACAAACAATAAAACAATACATTGGAAATCATAATATGTTGGTTAAACAATAGTGAAAACATTATATCAAAACGTGGTATATTATACATACAAGGAAATGTATAGCTTTAAATGCTTATATTAGAAAAGGTGGCTGAAAATTAACAAGCTGAGGATCCATGAAAAAGATTCAGGCAGGGCAAAGGCAATATATGTAAACTAAACATTTGTACCCCTGTAATATTCTGGAAAAAAAAAAGATTGGGAGATTGGGTGGATGGTTGCGTCATTAGCCAGGATTGTGAATACAAAAACAGAGCAGATTTGGGGGGAGTTGACCTGAAGGTCATGAGTTAGTAGATTTAATTTTGGATATAGTATTAATATCTATCCAAAGATACTGGTGGGAAATCAAAATGAATGTGTCCAATAAATAGTTGATAGTAAGTACTGAAAATAACATTTGGTGTTAAAATTTGTCTCTTCTCAATAAAAATAATACCATTTTAATGTTAAAAAAAAGAAAGAAAAAATGAGCAAAAATTAACAAAACAGAAAATGGAGAGGACTGTTAAATCTCAAACTGGTTCTTTAAAAAGATATTAAGATTGATAAAGATAAAATAGGCACAAATATGCAGTATCAAGAATGAGAAAAGAGACATCATTACAAATGCTACAGATATTAAGTACTTGAGAGGAATAACATGAACTTTATGCCAACAAATGTAAAAATTTAGATAAAATTTCTAGATACATTTCTAGAAACTAAGTCATCAAAATGAACCTAATAATTAACTAGAAAACCTTAATAGTCCTTTAATTACTAAAGATACTGATTCAGTAGTCAAAAATCTTCCTACAAAGAAAATTATAGATCCAGATGGCTTCCTCAGTGAGTTCTATCAATCATTCAAGAAAGAAATCATTCCAGTCATATACGAACTTCTCCAGAGATCAGAAAAAGAAGGAAAAATTCCAACCTTTTATCTGAGGTTAGCATAACTTTCATACCAAAACCTAACAGGGACAGTATGAGAAAACAAAATATGGTCTAATATCACTCATGTTCCAAAATGAAAAAAAAAATACACACACGTATATACATATATGTAACATGTAAATATGTATCCTATATATTTTATATATTTTAGAGTATATTTTATATATTCTAGATATATTGAATATATGTACCAGATTTTTACCAAAAAAAATTATGAAATGCTGAAAAACATTAAAGAAAATCTAAATAGAGATGTTACATGATTATTTTTAGAAAACTCAATATTTAATAACAATTTTACCAAAATTGATCTGTAGATTTAACATGTTCTAAGTTAAAATCCTCACATTTTTATATGCTTGCTTGCTTGCTTTTGATGGCCTAATACAAAGACTAAATAGTTATTTCTAAGACTAAGCAAATTGCTGTTGTGGCTTCAAGAGTAACAGAAAAATTTTGTCTTTCAGATAAGCTCTTAATTTGCTCTAAAAAGTTGAATTATGAGCCTCTCTTAGACATAAGGGGAAAAAGAGACCATTGTGCATCACCCCAGGGGCATGTGCGTGAGTGTGTGCGTGTGTATGAATGGATGGTTTCTCCTAGCTAACCATGAGATAGGAATTTGGCATCTTGGGACACAAGGACGAAGAGACAGGAGAAACAGAAATGCCAATTTCTTACTAGAGGGTTCAGTAGTTGAGTTTTATTTTCACAAAACAAGGACATTTATAAGTGTTTTTGTAAGTATGTATAAGTGTTCCTGCTTTTCTAGACTTGTACTTAAATAGGAGACAATGAACTGTACTGTACAGTATTTTACTGAAAACTCAACTCTACAGTCCGTTGTGACATTCCTATAGCCAGGAAAAATACCTGAAAACACTAAACGAGTCAGGGATTCATGACAATGATTCATTTCTGGAGTAGAGACTGGTCTTGGGAAGAAAGTACCTATTCCTCCCCATCCATGGGATCCTACCCCCATCACACACACCTGCAGCACTGTCAAGACATCTCCCTCTACACTGTGCTGTGTGGGGTGTGGGGTTTAGGGTGCCACTGTTATTTCCTCCTCCTCAAAGATGAGGTTTTTTTCTTTTGAGAAAAAAAACATATACAAATTTTATCACTTTAGTTCTGTACATGCTATCCTGGGAAGTAAATTTTTGGTTATTTCTTTTCATTTTACCTTTTCTTCTTATGTAACTTTTAAATGGAAAAAGAAACAAATGTTCAGAATAAACTTTACTGTTTAATCTGTTTATATCTGCTCTTCTGAGAGTTAGTTATAAATTATGACAGTAGCACTATTTGCAAACTGACTAGAAAATTTAGACAGCACAAAAACCAAACTATATTCTCACTGGCTCAAGTACAGAAAAGCAGAAAATGGATAGACGCAGAAGTGATACTCAGTCTCCAACTTGACTGCTCAACGATTATTAAGCCAAAATATAAAAATATCAAAATCTGAAATTCCACATTTTAAAAAGTAAGTATTTAAGTTTAAACAAAGGGATATTCAAAGAAAATATTTTTCTTCAACTACAGAGTCATAACCTGGCAATTGAAAAGTTGGTTTGCATCCTAACAAGTGAATTATTCTAGCCAGCATAATGGTCATAAAGGTGATGGCATAAACATTACCTGATTCTCTCAGGACATGAAAATCATTCCCTGGATTTTTTAAAGCAAATGTTTCAGAACACATATTAGGTAACAATCACTTGATATAAACTACAATTTTGAGAGGTTGTGGGAGGCACTTTTACATGTTTGATAATGTGTACAGGCTACTACACTACTAGATGAAATGAACACTTTCCAACATTACTTATGTTGTTCTGACATAGTCCTTCACATAGCTGATTTTTTAAGAATATAGGTTGTTAGGTTATGGACTAGTGACTCTAATTCACTAAAAAGGTTCATGAAGAGAGGAAATCGTGTATTGAAAAAACGGACTCTGTCAGGTGGCTTTCAGTGGATTTACAAATATTATATATCATATCATATAAAAAAGTATAAATTATTAATTACCTTTCAGGGTTTCCAGCAAGTTTTTGGCTACAAACCAACATATGGCTTCGAAGAAAGGGAATTTGAAAAGATCTGGTGTTTTTAGCCTTTTCTCCATCTCATAACACCTAAATGAATAAAATTTGAAAAAATATTTAATGTTACTATTAGTATTTCAAAATTAAATGAAGGTAGCCAACTTGAAAGTAAAACATAAGACAAATCAAGTACTGTATATTACTTAGCAACGACACTACATTTGGACAAGACTGAATTATCTTATCCAGGTTCTGACTTTAACAAATTTGATAGCATGCCTAAGAATTATACTGAGCTTCATCAATGATCACACCTTGGGATTTGCATCCTAGGTTTAACAAAAGGGATTTTACAAGGGTTCCACTATAAGAGAAACAATGTATTTACAAAACAGCTCCCTGTATTGGACAACATTGCAACACCCACCCAGAAAGTTTTCTTTAGCCTCAACTAAGCATTTAACCTTAAGACCTTACTTGGTGCTATATAACCAAGGTGAGAAGACAGGAACCATAGCTTGCCACAGTGTTAGTCTTCTGTCAGAGTCCTGCAGCAGTTCATACAGCAGGAGACATCTCCCCCTCAGGGATAGCTCAGGTGCAAAGAGAGGAGATCCACATTTGGTAGTTCTGGGAGCTGCCCTGGCTTACAGTCTCATGTCCTATAGGAGCCTCACTCTCTCTCTTGCTCTCTCTTTTTTAAACAGTATTTTATCTTATTTTATTTATTTTTCTTTAGAGACAGGATCTCACTACCACCCAGGCTATAGCTCACTGCAAACTCCAACTCCTGGGCTCAGGTGATCCTCACACCTCAGACTCCTCAGTAGCTGGCATTACAGGTGCATGCCACCATGCCTGGCTATTTCTTTTTTTTGTAGAGACAGGGTATTGGTATATTGCCTAGGCTGGTCTCAAACTCTTGGCCTCAAGCAATCCTCCTGCCTCAACCTCCCTAAAAAGTGGGATTACAGGTATGAGCCACTGTGCCCAGCCTCACTGTCTACTGTAATAACTCCACACACAGACGTACAGCTTCCAGGGATTCTCATGTGCATGCCAAGTGACAAGAGTCACACACTCAGGGAAGCCCAAAGATAGGCTTCCTGCGAGGTATTTCTAGTTCTCCCAGTCCTGATACAGTTTATCAATTAGGAATCATTTTTACCATAAGCAGTGTTGCCTAGTAACATTCTCCCTTCATTAGACTACCAGGGGAACAGAATTAGGCAAAGATCAAATTCTCATACAGAAGGGGAAATAGCTGTTAACCCTTTACCTGCAGCAAAATTAAAGCAGATGTTTTGATAGCAATTGTGACTTAAGGTTTCTTTTTTCTAGCAGCATATGTCACACCTGAGTCTGACTGGATTTCATTTGTTTCCCTCATTGCAAGAATAGCCAAAGGAAAACACACACATTTTTATAAAATTTTGAAATCTAGGGAGATATTATCAAACTGAGTAAGTTACTTTTTTTGTTTTAGATTTGAAATGCATCAAGTATCCTCCTGACAAAATTTTAAAAATACTACTTTTGTTAAAAGTTCTTATTCCTAATCATTTCTCAGGGCCTATCTCCATGGGATCTCAAAGAAAATGCTGTGAATTTTTTTTTAACTTAAAAAAAAAAAAAAAGACTGTCCTGTTTAAGAAAGGACAAAAGATCCTAAATACTGATGACACAAACCTGAGCTGCATGCCAATGTTAAGGTTGTGCAGAAAGTTCCCCCCAAAAGCCATACAGTCCTGAGAAGTGAGCACAGCATGAATCCACCCTGAAATGGTTAAAAGTATACAAATCAGTAATTTCTCAATATTTAAACCAAACAAATGTGATATCTACCTGTGAAGTAACTCGAAACACCAATATCAGTTCACTTCATACTCCAGTGCTAGAGAAGTTAATGTCTATTACAATCTATGGAGTCATTTAATTAAATATTTATAAAATGCTTATTTTATATGCCAGGCTGTGTGCAGAGTTTGAGGAATAAGGTGAAGGTTTTTTTTCTGGTTGTTGCTGTTTTCGTTGTTTAGTTTAAAAATACAATCTAACTTCACGTAAAAGATTTTTCTCCGAGACAAGTCAAATACGGTTTGAATTAGGAAAGCACAATTTCCACGAAAGAGCACTGGGACTGGCTGAGCACTCGGCCTCCCCAGGGCCATCCTAAACTGAGTGGCCCGAAAGGTAAGCAGGGGAGGATCAGGGGACTCAACCCGTGACCCGACTCTGTAAGAAGGAAACGGCAGATCGCTCACATTTAATTATGAAGGGCTATGGTCCTGAAGATATAAATGTTGGCAATCAAAATGATGTGTTGTTTTCCCATAAAAATGTTTTCAAAATGAGAATCATTTCTAAGAGACACAACTTTTGAAAGAAATGTTGGTAGACTTAACATAAAGACTTCATGTAAATAAATATATACACACACATTTGTATGAAAATTAGCTTTTAAAATACACAAATCCCATTTTCCTGATATTTTTCATCTTTGACCCCTCACTGTGCTGTAATACAATATCAAAAAAACCAAAGGACTCACTTCCAAGTGTGCCCATTTGTGTGCTCAAAGGCACAAAGACTTGAGTTTGACCCCAAAACCACAAATCAGAAGTTTGTCCATGCCAGTGACAAATTCTACACATCAGTGGTTCTCAATAGTGGCAGTACTGCCTGTACAGGGTGTTTTGGAAAGTTTGGAGGCTTTTTTGATTGTCACAATGATCAGAAAGCACTACTGGCATTTTGTGACTAAGAGCCAGAAGTGCAACATACAAGATAGTTCTACACAATAAGAAACTGTCTCACATCACTCAGGACTGTCAACTTCTGCTGGGCATTCACATATGTACAAAGCCTGTCTATTAACTATCTGAGCCTAGAAATTAGTACTCCATTATTTACCTAAACAAAGTATTTTTACATGGTTTTGGCACAATTTCCAAGAACACAACAACTCTATAAATGAAAAGAACTGCAGTTTATTTGGAAGTTTATAGCTGTCAACTACCTTGGAAAAAAATTTACATTGCCTGTAGCAGTGGTTCTCCAAGTGTGGTCCCTAGACCAGCAACACCTACATCAGTCAAGAACTTGTCAGAAATGCAAATTCTCAGGTCCACTCCAGATCTACAGAATCAGAATCCTGGGGATGAGGCCAGCAATCTGTGTTGTAACAAGCCCTTGAGGTGATTCTGATACTCCAGGAAGTCTGAGAACCACTAGCCTACACCAACGACGCTGACAGAATTTTTGCTGTCACTGACACACACCTACACTGGTTTGCTGGCTTATGCAGCTAACCATTTCATTCAGTTCTCTGATGCTGCTGTGCCTAAACAGCCACATCCTGAAATAGTATTTCATTATAAATTACCTTTTTATTTCTTCTTTATATTCCGGTTAGGTCATTAAATTTATTTTTTTTAAAAATTAGTTGTGCATGAACTATGAACTATGAATTTCAATGCAAGATTTTGAAGAAGGCATAACAAAATATTTATTATGAAAGGGAGAACTAAGAAGTGGACCAAAGGGGGAAGCTTAGCCATTCACAATGAAAATACTGAAACTTATCTAGGCAAATATTCTGGTAGTTCTATGCATTTATTCATTCATTTATTCAACACACATTTATTATTACATATGCCAGAGGCAAGGTAAGAAAGCAAAGCCTGTGGTCACAGATCCCTGTGAACTCTGCAGCCATTAAGGCTGCCCAAGCCAAAAGAACACAATTCTCAAAACCACTGGTCTGGAGAGTCTAATCCATTCACATCTCAAAATGACAGGCCTGATACCTGTTCTTGAGGCTACAGCTAAGACTGATACTAAGTCCCTTGCTAGGGTCTCTGAAGACATACCCTTTGTCTCCTAATTGTCCCAGGACAGTAGCCCAGATTCTTACAGCAGGTTTGCCCTTTAACAGCAATGGAGAGTGACCAAAGTTAAAAGTGAAAGGAACGTCATTAAAATTTAAAACTTTTGTGCATCAAAGGACATTATCAAGAAAGTGAAAAACTGACCCACAGAATGGGAGAAAATATTTGCAAATCATATATCTGATATGGGTCTAATATACAGAATACATAAAGAACATTTACAAACTCAAAAATAAAAACAGACAACCCAATTTAAAAATGGGCAAAGAGTTTGAACAGACATTTCTCCAAAGAAGATACAGCATTATACGCTCACCAGCTGTGCATCCCTAATCTGAAAACCCAAAATCCAAAATACTCCAATGAGCAGCATTTCCTTTGAGTGTTACGTCAGTGCTCAAAAAGTCTTGGATTTTAGAATATTTCAGCGTTTCAATTTCCAGATTAGGGATGCTTAACCTGTATATCCCTACAAAGGAATATTACTGGGCCATAAAAAGATGAAGTACTGTTATGTGCTACAACATGAATGAGCCTAGAAAACATTATGCTAAGTGAAAGAAGCTAGACAAAAAAGGCCACGGTGTGTGATTCCACTTATATAAAGTGTCCAGAATGGGTAAATCCATAGAAACAGGAAGTACATTAGTGGTTGCCAGGAGCCCAGGGGAGGGAGGAATGGGGCATGACTGCCAAAGGGTATATGGGTATCTTTTTGAGATGATGAAAATGTTCTGAAATTTAGACAGTGGTGATGGTTGTACAAGCTTGTCAATCTCTACTTAAAGTCACTAAATCATATACTTCAAAAGGGTGAATAATGGTATGTGAATTTTACCTCCATAAAAATAAAACTGAAGGCAAATGATATAACATGATGCCAAAAGAAGTCCTAAGACAAGCCATCTGAGGGATGAAAAGTAAAAAGTCCAAGATTAGAATTATTTCTTATGTAATGACTAAAAACTACTTTCCAAATATGTTGAAGCCAGAGGTTCTAACTAAAAGCTGACTCTACGTGACTGAGTATCAACTGGGAAGTAGGAAGTAGGATGAAAACCTTACCTGTAGGAACAAATAAGGTATGTCCCTGCTTTACCACACATTTGTAGCATTTATCCACCTTATCTCCAAAGAACACCTCACTCTGGGTCACAGATGAACTCCAAGATTCATAGAGTGCCAAATTTTCATCTGTTGGCTTTATCAAATAAAAAATCTTCTCACCCTAGAACGAAGTAATCGAACTATTTTTGAAAAAGCAAAAGCCATTCTTAGGATGGCCTACATTGATGCAATTTCCCAATATAATGATCTAAATTAAGTTAGATAATTATCAGAATTTTTAGGTTCAAAGACATTTCACACACCTGATCAGTAGCTATTGACTTAAGAAACATTTTCACAGGAGCTAAAGCTTGCCCTCCCCAGCTGACAAGGAGTCAATAAAGTAGTGTTGAAGAAATAGCTGTGAGAAAGGAGGGGAGAGAACCATAAACATCCCACTGACCTCCTCTCATTTTCAAGGTATAGAAGTTAAGTATGCATTGACAGGCTTCCAGGTTACACAGTCCTTTCTACAAACTTCACCCTTTCTCCTATGATCTCTAACATAAAGATTATTTTTAAAGACCTGTAAATAAACTTCCTTTAATAAACTAACTCTTTGCTTCTTCATGAAGAAAAGGAACAAGAGTCCAAGGACACAGCATCAAATATAGTCCAGAGCACTGCCAGGGCATAGACATTTGACACAGATGAAGAGTTGGTTCTAGATCAGTATTCTCCAATAGAACTTTCTGTAATGATGAAAATTTTTTAATGTCTGTGCTATCCAATACAGCAGTCACTAGCCACATGTGGCGACTGAGCACTTGAAATGTGATGAGTGCAGATGAGGATTGAATTTTTACTCAATTCAATTTTAATTAAATTTAGCCCCACATGGCTAGTGGCTACTGTATTGAACAGTACAGTTCTAGACAAAGCAAGTTGAATATAAACTGCAAAGAATTGGTATTTTTATGAGCATTCCTGGATCCAACTAGCTGTCCTTGCCCTACGTTAAAGCCAGAAGCAATTATTACTATAATTTTGCTCCTTCTTAGGTATTTGAGTCAAGGATTAATGAATAATTAACTAGGAGGAAGAGGAAACAAAGAGAGACAAAAAGGCTAAAAGAAACCAATTTAAAAGATGGGGGCAAAAATGGAATCTAAATCTAAATAAAAACATCATGGCTCTTTCATTACTTGGGATAAAATAAAAATCATAATGTTTAAAAGCAAAGTGATAGTTACCACTTAAAAAGTACAAAAACCTTCCCCTTTACAAATGTCATTTACAGCAAATGAATATACCACTGAAAAAATATGGCTATATGTTTCTGTCAACGAGAGAACAAAAAACTACCCCAGTCTTACCCAGAGGACATGGTACCAGACTGAAGTTCCACCGAAGTCAATGTGGAAATCTGTGTAGCTGTCTTGAACACCCATTAAGCAGTATTTCTGGACAAATGGCTTGGGAAAGACTGAATCATCTGGCCAATAATTTTCCACCCAAGAAAGTTTTTTGGCTATATCAGGGACCTCCACCAATTCAGACATCCTTTAAAAAAAACCAAACATACGCACACACCCACATCATGCAAATTAAAACTTTTTAAAATTGCTTCTCCCATCTCAACCCAAACCAAGTAATTAACTGGAACTTAAGGTTAACAACAATACTTAAAGTTTAAAACACATTTTATTTCTAAATATTCTCTGAGCGTGCCACTGCAAAATTTACAACATTGTTACCACTGGATGACTTTAGAAGTCACGATTATGTTTCTTACTGAAATAAACGTCATTAAACTACATTTAGCTAACACTCAGGATGCTAAGCCAAATGTCCAGAACTACTCACTTTGTATCCGAAAATTCAAGGCTGATCACATTTAACACTTTTGGTCTGTTAGGATTCATGAAGTATTTAACATAATTGTGAAGTGTCATTTTGCTGTCTGCCTGCCTTGCCACATCAATGACATCTATCACTTTGTCACCACCTGCAGAGAAAAATTATAGTCTTATCAATGGGCTTAAGAGTTACATAAAACAGATGCCCTAAACAAAAATATTTTAAAGACTATATTTACTTGGTATGATAATTAAGCCAACTATACAACTATATAACCTAGACAAAGACTCTTCCTATATTCTTACTTTTTAAAGTTCAACTGGACCTTTAAAAAAAAAAAAAAGGGACAGTTTTTGAGTAAAAGAATAAAGCAATAGGAGATGCATAACTAACACTGAGCATAAAAATTTATATAGCTTACAAAGTTTTCCACATACCAACGGTATCTTATGTGCAGCTCATAATGACAAAAAACACATTATATTATATGTGGAAATTGTGCAACACTTTCTGGATGCCAATATTCTGAGACATGTAAAATGAGAGGATTGACTTTTCCCTTTCACTTCTATAATACCTAAGATTCTATCATTTTAAAAAACAGATCAGTCATTGGGGAATTAGTGAGCAAGTTGACCAGGACAAACAATTTCTGCTCTCCTGATAATGTCTTCTCTTTTAATATTCTCTTTCAAGAAAAAATTAGTGGTTAGGAAGCAAAAATCAGTTCAGATTAGTGTCAGTGTCTGAATACCTAAGTTCTGAATTTTGACTAATTTAGTTTTCTTATAAAACCATGAAGTGATGTTTATAGACCATTGCATTGCCACCCTAGGAAATATAATCAGTTTTACAAGAGACTATAGGATACGGTGGAATTCAAAATATGGCAATACTTAACCAATCTGAAATAGAAAACAAATAAATACCATTTTCTTACTTTAATTTCACATAGTTTAAGAAAGCATTGTCTCACAGACTTCTTTATTTTATCTTTAGAGGGTAACATAGTTCTGTTACTAATATTTAACTGAAGTGCTTTGCAGTATTAAAAAGTTAGCTGTAAAGCAATTTGAACATTTTTTTCTATACTTATATTTACACTATTAATATTTATTTTACAGTTGCTATCTATGCAAATAGGTTTATGTTAAACCTCATCCCCTAATTTATCAAATATTCAAATTTAGCTGAATTTGAAGTCATGACATTTAATTGGATTTCTTCAGTGAAACAATTATCAATGAGAACTGTCAACCAACAGCTCAATACAGGGACAAGTTCTCAGATAGTCCATGCTGAGGAGATTAGATATTGTAGAGAATATACAATTTTAAGTCAAGATAGATTTGGGATCTAATCCTCCAGTAATCTCCATCTATCTCTGACAAGGAAGGACGTCTAGAGTCAGCTTTACTATAACTACTGAGATGAGAATGAATGGAGTAACTGCAAACCTCAACACGGCAGTAGAGAAAGAGATTTCCCCCTGGTTTCTTATCCCTTCCTGGGCTTCAAAATCACAAATTAAGTCCCGATGTCCTTACATGGCAACATTCACCAAGTCATTACTGTAAAAACAGGTTTGAAAATGATCTCCTTTTTACGGTCCCTCCTCTAAACAGCAAGAGGTCACAAGGCTGATTCCAGAGGACTAATCGTGCAGCTGATGTACTGGACTCCGGGAATTTTGCAGCTGTATTCTACAGATGCCTACAACCAATCCAACTTCCCATGTCTTCTTCTTAGTATCTGTAGCTGCCCTCAGGAATGGTTTCCCTAAGCATGTATCAGAAAATTTAATGACACCAAAGAAAGCAGCACCATGAGGCTGAGTAAAAATAGGCAAAATGTGTCATTCTGGTTTCTGACAGTTGTAAGTCTGCTGAGAAAAAATAGTTTCCAACATAGGTGATACTAAGTTTCATTTTTCCTGACCCAGGAAACTGAACTAAATTAACATTTCTTCATTTAACTTTTAATATTATTAGGACCATCATTTTTATTTTTACGGTGTCTTCCCAGGTACTTAAAGGAATCAAGTTCGTACCTACATAGTGTTCCACATCCATCACAGAAAAAGTAGGTGAAGGGAGCCTAAGCCCCAGATCATCTAATTTAGAGACCATAATAGGGACATCAAATCCATGTTTCTCTAGATATCTTTGTGTCAGCTGGCTGCCATGCATCTTTACAACGATTTCATCGGCACTACAGGAAAACATAAGAATAAAATGTCATTAAGTTCAGCTGAAAAATAATACTGTGATAATGGATTAATTCATATACTGTTATAATTACCTATATCCATAGTTCTTAACCTATCATACCTAATTCTCCTTTTAATAAGAAATGTTTTGTAAAGCCCCTTTTGTTATCTTAAAGTAAAATTTGTACGTAATATAATAATCTACTTAATTCAATACATATAATCAGAAAAATACATAAAATGCTCTAACCGTAAAAAGAAAAAAATCAAACTAATTTATAGTAAAATATGTACAGATTGAGTATCCCTAATCCAAAAATTCAAAATCCTAAATGCTCCAAAATCCAAAATGTTTTGAGTGTTGACATAACGCTCAAAGGAAATGCTCATTGGAGTATTTCAGATTTTCAGATTACAAATGTTCAACTGGTAAGTATAATGCAAATATTCCAAAATAAAAAATAATCTGGCCGGGCGCGGTGGCTCACGCCTGTAATCCTAGCACTCTGGGAGGCCGAGGTGGGCGGATCGTTC
>RJWJ010007264.1:44899-58432 GCA_004363605.1 Indri indri | reverse complement strand
TCTCCCATGCAGACCCTTGTTCCAGCTTTATAAGTGTCTCTCTGCCACCCGTCTCTTCTATACTCCCCCTATTACTACATACAGCTGCCTGGTGGAGTGGATTTGTCATTTTCTTCAATGAGATTATAGCACCCATTCTGGCGAGATTTTAAATGCCCTCCAACTTTTCCCCTTGTCTTGCACACCACCCTTTTTTTCTATTGACTTTGTGATTAAACAAAAATTGCAAACAAATTTGCAGCATGTGACAATGAGGTCACCTCCCTTAGGGATCGGACAGTACGCATCCATTCATACTGACATGCCTGTTTCTTCTGACTTGCAGAGCTGCGATTTAGTGACAGGTTCATATCCCAAAATTGGGGCGGCACTGAAAACACAAAACCTGACAACAGGTACCATACAGTGCTCTAGGAATAGGCCAATAGATGTTACCAAGAAGAAACAAGAAAAGAAATGCATAGCGCCTCTCACTGTGCACTTAACAGAAAACCAAAGTACTTTACATCTTTCAGGAGAAGGATCATGATAATGGATTAGCCTGGGCTATGTCATGAGAACAGGCAGGTCCTGCCAAGTGAGTAAGTCAAAAAGACAATGTCAATTTCAATGCCAGTTAAACATTGATATTAATTAAATGTCAAGGTGCCAGAACACTATGCCACCTGGCACCACTGGTGATTCAAAAATTATCTTCATGGCTCTGGTCATCATGTGCCCCTCCTCAAGAACCTTCCAGTGCCCACCGCCCCCCGCCCCCTCACTGCTCCCCACTGCCCATAGAACTGACTCCAAATTCCTAGCCCAGTTTTCAAGGCCCTACAGGACGGGGTCTCTACTCGCCATTCCCAAGTTACCTTGGCCCTTCTCACCACGTACTTGTGCTCAGAGTCTGCTCTGCCTGTTCCACCTGCTGTGTGGAAATCCCACCTGCTGGAACCCCAAACTCTCCATAATCCACTTTCCATTCCACCACTGCTGTGGAATCCCAATGTCTTCTCCAGTCAGAGCTAATTTCTCTGTCCTGTGTATTTCTGTATCACTTTTGTTTGTTCTTCTATTGTAGAAATTACTATATTTTGCCCTGAATTCAAATGTTTAGATATGTAGCTTTGGTTAAGCCATTCATTCTCACTGAACATAGCACGTAAGTAGCCGTGAGAAACAAACTCATGCTGGTGATGTCTTCAAAATGTATTTCAAAAACTATGGAGCACTGTACAAATGTCAAATAGTCTCATGACTCCATCTTTATCCTGTGAATGAACATTGGAGTGATTTTATAGAATGATCATTCTCAGTTACATCACTTGGTTAAAATAGGCCAATGAGCCCTTAGATGGCCAGTTAACACTGAATTATATACCTCAAATGAGTGAATTTTATGTTAAGTGAATCACATTTCAATAAAACTGTTATTTAAAAAAACAACAACAGGTTAAATTGTTGTATAGATGGCTCAGTAGGTTTACTCTGCCCTAGCACCATGAGTAGCTCAGCTGACTCTGACCAGTGAACCCAGATGCGTGTACGTCTTTGGTACTAAGTAAAAACAGATGAGTCAATGAGCAAAAGTCCATTCACAAGGAATGGACTTTCCCATGAAATACAGTCCCCGTTAGTGACTAGGGAAGGAAATAGGTCAGCAGAAGCGAGGTATAGAAGGATGGATTCCTTCTTGAAATCAGACCACAGGTGACAACACATGCAGAGGAAGAAGGATAAAAGTGATTTGAAGAATAGCAAAGATCACAAGGATTGTATATTTCCTGCTAATTTTCTAGACTAAAGGCCATTCAAACTTTGGTGAAAGACAAATGTCTATCCAGGTGTCCTCTGTTGCTATGGCTGCATACCTCCCTGGAGTGAACCACCACTGAATGACGGTCAAAACACAGAACTGGCTTTGAGCAAATCGTGAGGACGTCAGCTCTGGGTTTGCTCCTCTTCCTTCCTCTTTCCGTCTTCACTTTCCTCTAGAGGGGTCCCCTCTATCTACACACTTTCGAAAGACAATGTCCTCTCAGGGCTTTTCTCCCCAACAATATTCTAATTGGAGTGAATGAGATGACTTAGCTACACACACGTGTACATAAATGGCTAAGAGAAGTGAATATGGCATCACTCCTGGGAGAAAAGCCTTAAGACTAAGAGGTTAACTTCCAATTATGAAATTGCAGCCATCCAGGAACGGGGCAGGGAGAACCCTCCCATGACTTCCCCCAACCCCTTCCATGCCAAGAAAGCCATAAAGGCATAAAGCAGTTGCTACCTGCTTTGCTTGTTCGTGAAGTTTAGCACTCACCGAAGAACTCAGTGCACCCTCAAGCTACAAAATAGCTGCAAAGGATGTTGACATTTACATTTTAAATGCAAATGCCTAGATTGGAAAAAAAAATTTTTTTTGATCTGGGAGTAGGACAATGATTTTAGGTCCTCCCATGATGACAGTAAATTTGCAGAATTATGAAACCCATGAGAAGCCAATAATATTCAAAATAAATAGTGATATTAAACTAAGTACATTCAGGCTTCTAAAAGATGATATTATGTGCTTTACAAAGAACGGAAAACATGGTTTGACTAAATGTTTTCACCCCATACACCACAAACACATGTGCAATTTTGTATTTGGCCTCTTCTGAAAACACGTCTTGCAAAATGGGACCAAAACCAAATACTAAAAGACAACTGCCCCTTCTGCTGTATTAATACATCCTAGACTTTTCAAGTTATTCGACAAATGGCATTCAGTTATAACCTAGAAAACAGTTTGCTGGTTTTTATTTTTCTGCATAGTTTCCAGACTTCATTCACGAGGTAAAAGGACAAGAAAGCCGGCAGAGCAGGCTTGCAGAGTTCCTGCCCCTGCGAGCGCTCACATTCTGCGGGCAGGACAGGACGCTGTCACACACAGAGGACAAGGACACTGGCAGTCAAACGCTACGAGAGCTAATTCACAAACTTCGGTGGGGGACAGGAGGTGATCACAGGGCATATTTAGTGTTGTATTGTTTATTAAGTTATAATTTCCCCACAGTAAAATTAAACAATTTCAGGTGCACAGTTCTCTGAATTTTAACAAATTTAGACAGTGACGTAACCACCACAGCAATCAAGATTATGTCACATAAAAATTCCCTGTTTCCCTTCACAGCCAATCCCCTCTCCTTACCCCTCAGCCCCTGGCACCCACTGATCTGATTTCTATTCCCATCATTTTGCCTTTTTTAAGAACATCATATAGACGGAATTACACAATATATAACCATGTGCCCGGATTCATTCACTTAGCAAAATGCTTTTGAGACTCATCCATGTTGTTGCATATATTAGTTCTTTATTCCTTCTTATTGCTGAACAGTATTCCATTTATGGATATACTATAATTTGTTTATCCATTCATGAGTTGAGGGACATTTTTTGAGGGTTGTTTGCAGCTTTTATTGATTATGAATAAAGCTGCTACAAAAATTTATTTATAAATTTTTCAGTGGACATCTGTCTTCATTTCTCTTAGTAAATATCTAGGAGCGGGATTCCTGGGTTGTATGATATATGTATATTTAACTTTATCAGAAACTTCCAACATTATTTCCATAGTGGCTGTACCATTCCCAACAGCAATGCACGATAGTCCTAGTTGTTCTGAATCCTCTTCAGTACTAGATATTGTCAGTTTCCTTGGTTTGAGCCATTTTAATTATAATCCATGAACTTTTGATCTAGGCTGGGCCATAAAATTAAACTTTGTGCTAGCTATGTGTACTGGCTTGAATAGTGTCTTTCGAAATGCACATTCACCTGGAACCCCAGAATGTGATCTTATTTGGAACTGGGATCTTTGCATATGTAATTAAGTTTAGATGAGGCCATACTGGATTAAAGTGGGCTTTAATTCCAATGACTTATGTCCTTATAAGAAGGCCATGGGAAGACACAGAGACTCGCCATGTGATGGGGGAGGCAGAGATTGGAGCTACGCTGCAACAGATTAAGGAACATCAGAATCCCCAGAAGCTGGAAAGGACAAGCAAGAATTCTTCCTGGGAGTCTCTGGAGGGAGCATGGCCCCAACTCCATCTTCATTCCAGAGTTCTGGCCTCCAGGACTATAAGAGAATAAATTTCCATTGCTGTCAGCCACCCAGTTTGTGGTGATTCGTTAGGGCAGTCTTAGACAACTAGCGTACCATGAATACAATGTCCATAATACAACAACACAAAGAAGTTTATAAGGTTATGTTTGACTTATACAAAGCTCTCTGAGGATAAAAGCAGGACAATGATTTTTATAAAATTAGTTCTAATTAGTACAAATATATCATTAGACGCCTGAATTACTAATAGGCATAAAAATTCTTAGGCTAAGTTTTTGACTATTCTATAATTCAACTCTGCATTCATTGGGCTGAAATTCTGCTAATGAGTCCAAATTAGTGAAGACCTACTATTTATCATGAATCAAGATCAGTCCAGAACCAGAGTCCTGGTGGTTCCTAGGCATGGCTGTTAAATCTGTGAGACTCACATTTTGGAGAATGTTCTACAGAGGATTAAGAGATGACCTTTGTTTTAGTTTAATCATTTGTGGTGTAATATACTGAAATGAAGCCTTAAATATTTTTTAAAATGTAGGATTTGTTCATTTTCCATATCGTGGGGTCTAGTTCTGAAAACAAGACTTCTGTTGTTGAGCCATTTTTGGTTATTTTGTAAAAAAAACAGATATTTCGGTTTTAGCACAAAGCTCTTCCAGCCCCTGAGGAAGAAAATAATCCAGCCCTTAAATAATCCAGCCTTGACTTCCCCACCCTACCCCCAAACCCTTGAAAGAAAGAAGTTGATTTTTCCATTAGTACATTATTCAGAAACATATTACTAGCTCAATTATAATTCCACTGATTCCATAATATATTAATAGAATAAAGGAACAGTTACAGCCAATAGCAATAACAGGTTGTGGCTTATGCTGCCATAATTTGCCGAGTACTTGGACAGAAACGAGGCAACAGGCAAGGCAGGAGGGCAAGTACAGATGTATAAGCAGGAATTCCATATTTTTACAATCATTCCTCTAACCATTTATACCAGGTTTTTCCCCATTCACAACATGAGTTACATAATAATCCTACCAGTTGAACATTAGATTTTGTTATATGGAGAAGATCTGGGAGGTATCTGGCACTCGCTGAGCCCCTTGTGAGCCCTTTTCTGTGTTGTGCACTGTGGTTAACAGCTCTGTCGTGCCTGTTTCACAGGGATAGCTGGTGGACACACTCATGACTTCCATAAAAAGTTTGCAAAGCAAGGCAGACTAGCATCTGAGCAGAGTCCAACGATGTTCAGTGACCCATGTAAAAGACCCATTTTCACTACCTCAGCTCTCTGACAAGCATACGTTGTTCTTGTTTGGGGAGAACACAGGGTTGGCTTATTTTGGGGGGACAAAGACTTACAAGATTAGACCACCCTGTTCCAAGTTTGGGCAATTTCAAAGGACAGGGTTTTGGGAACTCAGAACAACCCGTACGACTTTATTGTCTTTGGGTCTGGCTAAACACAGAAACCAGCCTCCCTCTTAATCCCCATCCCACGTGCTGAAAACCGTAAACTCGAGTTACCACAAACACAAGGGCATGGCAGAGTGCCCGGATGCCCTTCGGGATGGTATGACCCAGTTAGGAGGTAGTGATGGTTGGGGTTGTGACTGTCCTTCTGTTAGAAGCTGACAGAGAAAAAGCTATGACCAAAATGTTTGCTTTGTTTAATTAAACATCGGCACGAATGTCTATTCACTTTACAGCTCTAATACACCAGACACAGGATGTGAACTCCAGGTAGGAGCCGAAGCCACTGTTGCAGGTGTGCCCCCAGCTTTACCAGTTAATTAGATGCTAAACCTTCAACTGTGACAACCAAGCAGATGTTATTGCTCATTGCAGTTCGAATCAGAGTTCTCTCTAATTATGTCAGAATTAGGGCTGGGAATTGTGTAGACGGACAAATCCTTTCAGAGCAGTTCAATGTCACTGCTATAGTTTATGATAAAGTCAGTTGGGATCAAATTGGCAAACTATGTACCTGCCCACATTACCTCAAGCCTAAAAATACCATTGATTCTTTAAAAAAAAAAAAATTGAAAAATTAATCCACTACAGTACAGGAAAAGAAGAAACACGGCCACTAATAAGCCAAAAGTGTTGAAGATTTCCTGAAAGAGAAATCAGGCCTGAAGTTGGTAGTTTTCATGAATATTTGGTAACAACACAAGAAGCAGAGTCTGGAGCCCAGCTGCAACCATCGGAGCAGCTGTCCAGCCTCCCTGTCTGTGCAAATGAACCTCATCCTGAGTCCGGCTTGGTCAGTGGGTGCATTTTCGGGTGCCATGCTAGGTATATCGAAGACCTAAATTGCAAAAATCTGAACAAACGTAGGGGCTGCCCAGTTGACTAGATTAGTAAATCCTTCCAGAGGTAAGTCAGATGACCCCAATTAATGAAAAAAAAAGATTGAAAGAAAAATTCATCGTCCCACCGACGACCTCAGGTGCTCAAGTCAGAATAAAGCCCATGGTGTGGCCATCACCAATATATAATAAGGGGTGGGGGGTGGGGACTTGAAATCAGAGATCAGAGAATATAAGTAGCTTTAAAAAATAAAACAAAACAGTGAGTGTTAGAGTACTACATCTGTCAGCATCACTGGCTACCGCAGTAGTACAGAGGTACATCGCAAAGACTGTGTGTGTGACCAGGCAGTGGGAGGCCCCCGCGGAGCGCCAGTCGACCATCGGGGCAGCCTCCCCCGCCCTCTGGCCTCCCAGCCGGGTCCCGCCCGGCCTCTGTCCCTGCGGGTTCCTCCCCCCGCATCCTCCGAACCCAGGCAGCACCCGCCCCCGCTCCTGCTGACTGACAGGCCGTGCAGCCACTCCGAGGAGCCTGGCTTTCGCCCGGCAACCCGGGCATAGGTGACAATCTCTGCAGTAGCCAATGGGAGCCAAGAGGCAGGGCGAGCGGCGGGAGCCGGCGTGGCTCAGGTGCTCTGCGCCGAGGTCGCTTGCAGGTGAGCGGGTGCGGTCCGGGGGGCGCCCCTTGCTCCAGTGTCCCCGCGGTTAGCCCCGGCCTGCGGGAGGGAACCTCCTCCAGGCCCGCCCTCCCATTGCCCCAGACTGCATCGCTGCTAGGGTAAGAGTCCAGGGGGTGGGCGGCTTGCCTCCGGGGGACCCACACCGCTCCTCTGGGCCCCCAAAGCTATCCCCACCCCGCGCCGCCTTGCCATTGCATATCTATCTAAAGAGCCCGCGGAGGCATCTGCCGGCCTCGGCGGGCAAGAGGTCCGGGAATTAGGAACGTCCCCTGCCCGGCGACCCTTCCTGGCGGAGAAGATGGGGCGATGCATCCCCTTCTCCGTGACGCCTACCCGCTCTACACAAACCTACTCCTTTACTTTTCCTCCTCTTCCCTTTAATTGGCGCCCCTTCCCGAGGCTGTGGAAGAAGGATTGGAGGAGAGGGAGAACTGGGAAGCAGCCCAGAGAAATCTGGACCCAGATCTAGGAATTCCACTGCTTTGGTGCAGCATTTTGTGCATGGAAAAGAAAAAAAAAATTGTGATTTCTTTCATCCCCACCCCCCACCTCTCTGTTCATTGCTTTATGTCATCGATGTGATAATAACGGTTCTTCTTGCCAAACATTCCTAAGCTTTAGAAAACACTTGATCTTTGCTTACTTTTGTTGGCCCCCGGAAAGCAGTTCTCGCCTGCTTATCACATTTGCTGACTTAATTTGCTAAGATAGATGAAAATCAGGTGTTTCATGTAGTTGATTCTCTCTCTTTAGTCTTAAATTACATTTGGTTGATACTAGCCTTCCTTGTGTTAGGAAGGTGGGGGAGAAGGGAAGGAGAAGGAGGAACTACCATCTTCGGCCGGATATTTAGTAAATATATTTCCAGTTCCCTATTTGCAAATTCCCTGTTGCAACTATTTTTAATGTTCCTTCCAAAATTGGAAAAATTGTTGCCGTTTAAGAAATAGTTTTAAATTTAGTTTTTGAACCATTGTCTTGAGACCCAGTACCTAAAACAATTTCACTTTAAGTAAGTAATATCTGGGTATGGTGAAATCACAGTTAAAAAAACAAACAAACAATTACTGCCCTCAGCTAATACACGTAGTGTACACGTAGTTTGTGCTCTCAAAAGCAAAGCAAGCCTGCCAAGCAGTTTTTATTTCCCTACGCCTATAATATAGCAAGGCAAAACAGGATGTATTTTTGAGGTTTAAAAATATCTTCAGCATTTTCAAATTAGGAAGATGTCAAAAACTGAATTCAAGAGATTTCTTTGCCTAAAGTATGGTTAGATCCAAGTTTTGGTGGGCTTCTAAATACATTCATGCAAGAATGGACAGGAAAAGGAGAGAAGAAAAGATCCTTGAAGTGCAACCTGATGAGAACTGACAAAATTTACGTATCTATTGTTTATCCTACTGCCTCTTAGTAGCTTTCTTGAATATAATAAAAACTTTTTAGAAATATGTGCAGATTTAAAAACAAACAAACAAACAAACAACAACCTTGACCCAAAGTGATTTAATCCTGAGAAGTGCTTTTTCTGGAAATATCATTGATAAGATTGGTGACTAATTTTAACATTAGGAAAGTCAACATCAAATTTCAGGATTATATTTCCATTTATGCTTAGTTTAGAATCTAATTGTTTAGTTCAAGGAAGGCTATGATTTGATTATTGATAAATGTATGCAGATTACCTTTTATAAATATATTCGAATGTCATCAATTTTATTTCACTTCAAGAAACCAAGTTCATCTATTTTCCTCCCTCTCTAGTAGTACTTCTGGCCATGATAAACCAAACATAGGAGTTGGCTTTGAATATATATAGAATATATATTTTTAAAGGCACCATCATTAGATTTGCAAATGATACTTCATTGTTGCTAAGTTCCTACCGTTGGTCTAGCCATAATGATAAATATATTCAAAGGCACTGGACTATATAAAATTTTTGATTAGAAGTCAGAAGTCTGGGTCAACCTGAAAATGTTTTTGAAACATTGCATATAAATTGTATCACATCTTAAAATGCTACTGGGGAGCTCATTTAAGTAATTCCTTTGAGGAATATTTAGATAAATTCTTAGAAATTAAAAAAGTTTTTAAAGTGCAACTAAACTTCATAGCTTTATTATACATGTAGCCCCAGGTCTCTTGTCCTAGGCAGAGTTCTGCAACATAATTTTTCCAGGCTTTGATTTATGATATACCTGGAATTACCAAGCACAATTACTCTGAGTTGGGGGTAAAGTATACAAAAAAAAATTATTGCCATTAACTTCTATATGTTTATTCTACAGATTATCTTACACTGACCTGATCAAGTACTTTGAAAATGACTTCAAAATGTCTCTTGGTGCCCTTCATACTTGCTGCACTAACTCTTTCAACTGCGTTTTCTCTCCAACCAGACCAGCAGCAAAAGGTTCTACTAGTTTCATTTGATGGATTCCGTTGGGATTACTTATATAAAGTTCCAACACCCCATTTTCATTATGTCATGAAGTATGGTGTTCATGTGAAGCAAGTTATTAACATTTTTATTACAAAGACCTACCCTAACCATTATACTTTGGTAACTGGCCTCTTTGCAGAGAGTCATGGGATTGTTGCAAATGACATGTTTGACCCTATTCTGAACAAATCTTTCTCCTTGGATCACATGAATATTTATGATTCTGAGTTTTGGGAAGAAGCGACGCCAATATGGATCACAAATCAGAGGGCGGGACATAGTAGTGGTGCAGCCATGTGGCCTGGAGCAGATGTAGAAGTACACAAGAGCTTTCCTACTCACTACATGCCTTACAATGAGTCTGTTTCCTTTGAAGATAGAGTTGCCAAAATTATTGAATGGTTTACATCAAAGGAGCCCATAAATCTTGGTCTTCTCTATTGGGAAGACCCTGATGACGTGGGCCACCATTTAGGACCCGACAGTCCACTCATGGGGCCTGTCATTTCAGATATTGACAACAAGTTAGGATATCTCATACAAAGGCTGAAAAAGGCAAAGTTGTGGAATGATCTGAATCTAATCATCACAAGTGATCATGGAATGACTCAGTGTTCTGAAGAAAGGGTAATAGAACTTGACCAATACCTGGACAAAGACCACTATACCCTGATTGACCAATCTCCAGTGGCAGCCATCTTGCCAAAAGAAGGTAAGTCTAACCTGAGTGGTGACCTGAGGCTAGGTCTGTATTTGCCCAGCGTGATGAGGTGAATAGGGATTTCTGTTTCTGTGCCTTTTTAGTAAACTTGCCTGTGTCGTGGTAATATTCTGGGATTTAATCCTTAGACTCTGAAAAAACAAAATCTCTTTTCTCAGAGTCTAATTTTTTCCTGGAATATTGAAATTGATGCTCTCTCTATATTCGTGGTAGTAGGTTGTAACCGTTTTGTAACCGTAGAATATGATGAAAGCTACAGTTTCCCTTCTCAGCAAAAGTGAGATGCACAGATACATACAAAATTTGAATACAATTACAGTGAGTTCATGGAATCCCTAAAGCCTTCTCTAGACCCTTAATTAGGATCTGCTTAATAGGGAAGCAGTAGAGTATAAGAAGGAGAAAGAGCTTTGGTTAATCTGAGATTCATTTTCCTTATTTATAAGTAGGGAAAGTAATAAAGATACCTTGTACTTTTTAAAACCTCTCCTGGAATCCTCATACCAAACCTGTCACCTGGGGGCATTGTCTCCATTGACATAGAGACAGGTATGATAGGTATGATAGCTGAAAAGGTTTAACACCCCAGGTCACAAAGTAAGTGGCAGAACATGACTCAGACCTGCTCTTCTGACTCACATTTCATCACCTCTTGGGGTTGGTTTTAGGTGTCAAATGGGAGAACAAGAGCTTAAAAAGCTAGACTATCTCACAATTGAGAATTCTATCCCTCAGTCTCTCAGACAGAAATTAAGAGGATCATGTGAAACAGCGAATGTTACAATATGCATGTGCACCTACACACACAGTTTTCAACAAATAACAAGTTTTTTCTCATTTAAAAAAATCACATTAATCCTTTAATTTCTCTTATAAAATTGGAATGGTGTTCTCTTGTTGGGGTGTGGGAGGCAGGGACGAAGCCCCAATAAATGGATTTGAAAAATAAGAAAAGGAATAAAAGACAGTGCCCAGGTTTGCTGCAGTTGCAGTTACAAGGAACACCTTGGCAACAACTCCAGTGTTTTGAGGACTTTTCCATTTCACAGGCTGCTTTCCACCTTCAGTCTGTCTTTTCCCAGCCCCGACTCTCTACTCACCATGTTTTCTTGCTAGAGATTCTCTGTCCCTGCACTTGTAACTATGAGAACCTAGCTCTTTGTTGAAGTATTTTAGTACTCCAGACATTTTACTTAGTGCTATTAATGAATATGTGTGTGTGTGTATCTTTGAAGTCTAGAGATTAGAGATTTCTAGTTCTATAAAATGTCCTCTCTGAATTTATTTACAACACAAGATTAATTATTTCTCAGTTTCCCCTCCGAAGAGGGAGAGAGTTCTAATATATCTGTGTGTATTTCGTTATGTTCAGCTTGCTGGATTTTTGCCTCAGTAGGGAGTCTGTTGCCCATGGTTGTTTATCTGATTGTAGCAATGAGTATCTTGTTCTAAGTGCCTCTCATACCTTCTCTTTAGGTAAATTTGATGAAGTCTATGAAGCACTAGCTCGTGCTCATCCTAATCTTACTGTTTACAAAAAAGAAGAGATTCCAGAAAGATGGCATTACAAATACAACAATCGAATTCAACCAATCATAGCAGTGGCTGACAAGGGGTGGTATATTTTACAGAATAAGTCAGAAGACTTTCTGTGTGAGTATGTTACGGTATTTCTTCCCATTGTGCATCATTTTTCTGTAAAGTGGAGGCTATGGATAATGCAGCAGTTTATTTACTGATGGTTTTACCCTCTGTTACTTGAATGTTGAAGGAATCACGTTTTGTCAATACTTAACTATCTAGAAATGCTTTTTTAGGCATTGGTCCTTGATATATATAAGAGACATACAAAAGTGTCCCTTCAAGTAGAACTGGGTTCCTACCATGTTTACTGCTAATGGCATTAGCAGTGTGTTCATGACTCACAGTACCAGGTGTGTATAGATGCATGGTTTCCAGTTCTCAAAACAGTTTTTACATACTCATCATAAACTGCAAAACAGTATTTAATCATGCCACGGAAACTGTATTAAGAAACCCTTTAAAAATGATTTCCTTGGCCATGAGAATAATTTCCACCTTTGTATGTTCAGATTTTCATGTATTGTGCAGGTAGCTCTTATGTTAGAGTGATTGCTCAAAAAAGGACTGCTATTTTTTAGGAGACTTTTATTTGACAGTTATCATAAATTTAAGGGGGCTCTCTAGAAATTTTCATTTAGTGAGCTAAAATTATACAATAGAGTGGTCACCTCTATTTTTGATAGAAAACCTTATATTTTCATTGATTCAACAAATAATTGAATATTGTCCCCTGTAGTCCTCAGCCAGAGTTCCACAAGATAATTAAGCCCTAACGTTTAAAAGCAGCGATTCTCAAAGTGTGTTCCCTGGCCAGTAGCAAAGTATCCAAATCAACTGAGAACTTGTTAGTAATAAAAAATTCCTGGGCCCAACCCAGACCTAATGAATTAGAAACTGTGAGGATAAGGCCTAGCAATCTGTGTTTGTACATGTCCCACCCCAGGGGTCCCATACACACTGAAGTTTGAGAACCACTGTCTTTAGACATCCATTATTAAATACTATCTACTAGATCAAGCATTTATGGTAGGGGTTACCATTACAAAACAAAATCCCTATTCATGGGAAAGATTTTATGTAAGTTGTAACGATTTAATTTGAAATCTGATTTTCTAATAAATGTGATAGGAGAGAATCATTTTTATCTTCGTGACTGAGAGTCCAGATCTCACCTTCTCATGGAAATGGACACAGCAATCCTCCAATTACAAATTACATAATGGCATAGTAACCTGTGAGATAATTACTAGTGATTCAGAAATCTGGCATTATTTTTACTTGAATAAACTCAAAGAATCATGGCATTAAGAATGACTTCTTCAGATAGATTTTGTCAGGAAAACTTCAAATGACTTTGAGATGACTAGGGGTCAGTTCATAACTTCCAGAGAAATTGATTAAGGACTTTTTGGGGGGCTATGTTTGTGTTCCCATTGCATATTTTCCTGTAGCAATTATAGGTATTAGAGATTGACTTACTAGTCATTCCTCTACCTTTATTTTTTAAATTAAAAAAATGCTTTTAATTAATACAGACTAGATGTACATATTTTCAGAGTACATTGATATTTTGATACATTCATATAATGTGTAAAGATCAAATCACCGTCACCTGAATTATCTTTTCTTGATGATAACAAAGCCTATCGGTTTTCTTAGGTTGCCATCTTAATAGCAGTAGCTCCTTTGCCTTG
>RJWJ010007264.1:0-44799 GCA_004363605.1 Indri indri | reverse complement strand
AGTTCTGTCAGTATTTAAAGGTTTCCAATTCTAAGAAACCAGATGCAGACATTTGCAGAGACTGTCAAGCAGTTACATACATATATAGGTACAGTCTCTGACACACACACCCCTATTCACACCCCCATACACACACACACAGACCAAAATACTCAGACCTGCAAAGGATTAAAGATGTGAGAGTATGTCTCCATTGTTCTCTTTAGCTTGGGGAGAGATAAGATCCTGCTTTATTTGGACTTGGCACATAATGTATATATTTAGCAACTTTGCACTATTTAAAGTACCTTATACATTGCACTTTTAATTGCTTTCCTAATGAGAACTTTTATTTGAAATGCACTTTATGGACAATTATGTCTTACAATTTGGTTGAAAACAACAACTTTTTGTGCCCATGTCACAGAATAGTACTTAGTCATTGTTCAAACTGGATGAAATTTCTTGTAATTCTTGAATAATGTAGAAATCTATTCCCTTAAATCAGGACAACCATTGAAAATTAAGTGTGACAACCTTTGTACCTTTAATTTTGGAGAGATGTGTTCCCTACAGCAGGGTGCATCTGCGAGCGTTTCTTGTCATATTTCTTTCCAAAAAATATGGGTTTTTATTTGTTTTTTCCCCAAAAGAGATCCAAATACTGAAAGATTCATTCTGTCATAAAATTAACTATTGCTATTTTCTGATTAGTCATATTACTCTGATCTTTATATAATGAAGGCACCATGAATATACATTTCTTTCCTGTGTAGTTCAGCAATGGCCTGAATAGAAGAGATCAGGTACCATCTCAGCAATGTTTTCTCTTGTCCATGATTAATTTGCTTCTTTGAAATCATTATCAATCATTACCAATTATTAATCATTATCAATAGCATTAAAAATCAAATTAGATTTTAAAAAGTTTGTTTTCTTTCTGGTAGCATGTAATAACAGAGCACAGGCATCTTTTAGATTTGCACATTTGAAGATCCAGAGTTGAAAAACAGCATAAATTAGGTAAAATATAGACCACTCAATTCCTGAAAAGAGCTGTGTGGAACCTGAGAAATAAATTAGGACACATCTGAGATGTTCATTCTCTACCTAGAGCAATGGTAATGATTGCCTACTGGCAAAAACTAGCAAAATAACTCGTAGTGGTAACCGGTATTAAAACAGAGGAACTGCAATTAGGTAGCCCTGTTTCAAGAAATATTTGAATACTCACCTACCAGGTACTTGGTGGAATCAAAGATGGATCCAAGTCCACAAGTAGACTTCTACTTCCTGGGTAGTAGTTTTCACCTGCCTGGTCATCTCATCCCCTCTCTTTCCAACAATGCAAGGCTGTGCTTTAGATTTCAAAATAATTAAGAAGTTTGGGAGAGCTATGGTATTGTGTCCAGTTTCTTAGAGGAAAGAGGAAGCCTTGAATGGAAAAGCTTTCCTTGAAGAAAACATAAAGCAGATTGCAGCCACATGGCTAATAAGTAGATATTAATAAAATGGTATAACTATTGCAGAAAGAAAGGACAAATTGGATGTGAAGAACAAAAATGACAAGAGTTAAAAATGTAATTAATTGAATGTAAGTTCTTCTAAAATTAGGTGAATTATTTTTTAAATGATAATACTAAAGGACTATTAGCACCTAATTCTCGTTTCATTACAAAATCTCTTAATAGGATGGAATCGAACAACAGGAAATGGCCTATAGATTAAAAAGCAAAGAATCTAGATGGTAGTGGTAGCAAACTCCCCAGAATTTTGCACTCTGGATTAGACATCCCAGAATACTTGAGCATTCATGTTGGCTTGCTTTGTAGCTATGAACTCAGCTGCATTACTGAGATGTCAGTATAATGACTAAAAGATGAAATTAGTCCATTGTAAAACATCACTGTTCAAATCTGTCCATTTAAATGAATTGTTGCATTAAATTCATTTTAGAAGGTGCCATTACCTTAGTAGTAAGAATAAAGTAAATTCTGTAACATTGATGAAAGCATTAAAATTCTGATACGAAGATTTGATTACTGGATGGTTCCTTTTACTTACAGATACTTATTTTCCTATAAACTGTCAGTGGGAGAGTTTACCTGAAGGAAAATAAAATTTTAAGTTTTTCTGGAAAGAAAATCTTATCACTCATACTTTGATAGCTTTTTTGTTTTGTTTTACCTACATGTCTTCACGGTCAAACCTTCTATGCAGTCAGCACAAATTAGCACGTGGAAATAAAATTTAGACTAGCTAATCTTACAAATCTTAAGAATTTTTTTAAAAGTTCAGAGGAATGGAGCTCCACTCTGCCCACCATTTTTGCTCAACATCCTCCAGCCATTTTGTACAATTTGTTATTTGATAAGATTTTTTTTTAGTGTGTGTTTCACAATTTCTTCTCCCTCTGCCACCTGCCATTTAGATTTAAATTGCTTTACAAAATGCTATCTGACTCTGTAAGGTAAAACTGGCATCCAATTAGTTTCTTACAAGAACCTATTCTTTGTAGAAAATCTAATGAAAGACCTAGCTCTTCTAGTTCTCATTTTTTTTCAGCTAGTCATTAAATGAGGGGGACAAGATGGATAATCATAGAGCTAGGAAGGATCTAAGGGATCATTCAACCCCTTGATTTAACGGGCCTTTGCACAGCGGTGAAGGGACTAGCATGACATATTAGTGCCAGAGCTGGAAGCAGGACCCAAGTTTCTTGCTTCAGTTTGGACTCAAAGTCAAGCTGCAGCCTAAGTTGGTTTACTTCCGGTTCATCCTATCCCAAGCAGGAGGTGTAAGTGCAGCTCCCACCCTTGGCAAGCTCTGTACTCCAGCTTTGACCTTCAGCCATGCAAGGCTCACAGCTTTCCTCCAGATTGGCCAATACCCCAGGACAATGCCCCAGGACAAAAATCGTCCAGAATGCTGGACTCACTTCTCAGGATTTCAGTCTTCTCTGAATCTCACCCTGGTAATTCCTCATTACCTTGTGGGCAATTTGATGCTTTAGAAAAGACGTTTAAAAATATATTTTATAGATAACTTCCAGTCAGGACAAGATGACATAGACTCACTTTTCCTTGCTTATACATGCTATTAACTATAAAACCTGGAAATGGTCCAAGAGGCTCTGAAGAGTGGTAAGACAGCTGAGAGCTGATTCGGGACCTCAGGGCTGGAGAAACAACGTAACGGCAGGGCTTCCCATGACCCCCATCCAACAGAAGGAGGCCATGCAGAGCCTGTATTCCCCAATCCCAGTCTAGCAAGACAGCACCCACTGGGGTAGGCTTACTCCTCTCTGGATCAAAGAGGACTCTATAAACATCAAGTAAGCCTGTATCACCTGCAAGTGGAACTAACATAACTAATGAGGAGTATTGATTGGGAGCCAGTTAAAAACAAGCAGCCAAGAGCAACATTCTCCTTCTCCGCCATGGGGACTGAGCCTGCCTTCCACTGAGAAGTATAGAGGTGGGCAAGCAGAACCTTTAAGAGACAGCCAGCTACAGCAGACAGTCTGGGGAACCTCTTTGTCCAAAGGCTTGAGACTCTTCTCCCCTGCCCAGAGGTGCTGGGGTGAGAAGGCAAGACCTTAAAAAGGGACCCAGTTACAGCAAGCGGCCTGGTCTGGGAAATCTCCTTGTCACCATGGCCTGAAACTCTCCTCCTCTGCACAGGGACTTCATAATGGGCAAGGGGCACCAATAAGGGACTCCCACCATACCACTTCCCCACCAAGGGATACCAGGCAGCTGGCCTGGGGAAAACCCTTGTGCCTCTCTCAGGCAGGCCCTGCAGAGACCAGTGGGAATCTCAGCAGCACCACATAATCCAACAGACCAAAATAACACCACAAAGGCTGTGAAAATTAAGCTGCCATTGGAACTACAGCCCACAAAAGTAGGTCAAGACCTTCATGCTAAATCTCAATAGTGTGACTTCCTGCTAAAATAAAAAATTTAAAGGGAACCCATCATCTCCTAATATAACAAATAAGATATCCAGGATACAACTGAAAATTACTTGTATACCTAGAACAGACAATCCCAGAAAGAGAAAAGACAATTGATGCCAACACCAAGAGGAATCCAATGTTGGGATGGTACAACAAGAAACAAAACAGCTATCACAAAAATACTTCAACAATCAACTGAAAATTATCTTTAAAATGAAAAGGTAGAAAATATCAGCCAAGAAATAACAGCTATTTTTTAAATGAAAATTATAAAACTGAAAAATAAAATTATAAAGAAGACTCACCAGATGGACTCAGAATGGAGTCATTGGAGGATAAAACCAGTGAACTTAAATACAGAACAATAGAATTCACATCGTTTTAATAAACTTCAGGGACCTGTGGGACAGTAAGAAAAAATCCAACATTCATATCACCAGGGTCCTGTAAGGGAGGCTGAAAGATTACTTGACAAACTAATGGCTCAAATTTGAGTGAAGGAACACATCTATGGATCCAAGAAGCCGAGTGAACACTCAAATAGGATAAACCCAAAGAAATTCATATCTAGATACATCATAAGTAAACTTATGAAAAAGAAAAGAAAAATAATGAAAAGTAGCCAACAACTCATTACTTACAATGGATATAGGTATACTTATTGGGGAATTCTAATGACAGCAGATTTCTTATCTCAAGTCATTGATGCCAGAAGGCACTGGCACAGTATTTTTTAAGTGCTGAAAAAAAGTACTGTCTTCCACCAATTCTGTGTACCATGAAACTATCCTTCAAGAATGAAGGGGAGGCTGGATGTGGTGGCTCATGCCTGTAATCCCAGCACTTTGGGAGGCCAAGGTAGGAGGATTGCTTGAGCCTGGGAGTTCAAGACCAGCCTGGACAACATAACAAGACCCCATTTCTATTAAAAACAAATTTTTTTTTTTTAACTATCTGGGCATGGCGGTGTTCACCTGAAGTCCCAGCTACTCGAGAGGCCGAGGCTAAGGGATCACTTGAGCCCAGGAGCTGGAGGTTGCAGTGAGCTATGATTGCACCATTGTACTCCACCCTGGGCAACAGAGCAAGATCTTCTCTTTAAAATGATAATAATAATAATAATAATAGGAAAGTAAAATCATGCCTAGAAGTGGAGAAACTAAAAGAAGTTGTCACTAGCAGATCTACTTTGAAAGATAGTCTGAAGGAAGTTCTTCAAACAGAAAGGAAATGGTTAAAAAAATAATTTTGGCGTATTAGGAAGAAAGATGGAAAGAGCAGGGATATAAGTACATACAACAGACTATCTTTTTTCACATGAGTGTTATAAATCGTATTTTATGTTTGAAACAGCAATTATAATACCATCTGATACTCAAGACAATATTTAAATGTGTGGAAGGTAAGGGGACCTAAATGGTAGTGAGGTTTCCACACTTCACTCAAAGTGGTAAAATGTTAATGCCAGTAGACTGTTATAAGTCACATATAGATGCTGCAACACTCGGAAAAGCCAATGCAAGAACTATACAAAGAGATACACTCAAAAACGCTACAAATAAATCAAGAAAAAATTTAAAAATTTTAATGTAATACACAGAAAGGCAAAAGGAGAGAAACAGAGGAATAAGAACCAGGGGGGAAAAAAGATAATAAAATGATGGAATTAACTAAGGTATCAATAATTATCTTAAATGTGAATTATCTAAATACATCAATTTCAAAAGACAGAGATTGGCAGAATGAAAAACAGCAACAAAAAAATGATGCTACTATAGTGATTTATTAGAAACTCACTTCAAATTCAAGACACAGGTAGGTCAAAAGTCAAAGGATGGGAAAAGATATGCTATGGAACAGAAATTTTTAAAAAGCAGCAATGGCTATGTTAGTATGTGACAAAGTTGACCTCAGAGAAAATTACTACAGACGAAGAGGGACATTACATAATGATAAAAGCAATAGTGACAAATGTATATAATGTAATACACAATATTCCACCAGGAATGTATAACAAGTTTAAATGTTATGCATCCTAACCAGCAGAGGTTCAAAATACATGGAGACAAAAACTGATAAAATTGAAAGGAAAAAGAGAAAATCACGATTATAATTGGGCACTTCAACACCCCTTCTCAATAACATATCAAAATACATGGGATGAATCTAAAGAAGTTTACAGTGCTAAAGGCTTACATGAAATACAGAAAGGTCTCAAATCAGCAACCTTAGTTCATACCTCAAGAGACGAGAAACAGCAAAATAAAGGAAGCAAAAGGAAGAAAATAATAAAGATTACAGCAGAAATCGATAAAATTGAAAACAGAAAAACAATGGAGAAAAATCAATGAAACAAAAACTTACCTCTTTGAAAAAATTGATACACCTCTAGCAAAATTGACAAAAATAAAAAGGAGACACAATCATAACATCAGGAATGAAATAAGGGCTATCACTCAAGATCGAGCAGATATTAAAAAGATAATAAAGGACTGTTAGGAACAACGTTACACTCATAAAGTCAACAACTTAAATTTGAAAACCATAAACTACCAAAAACTCAAGCAAGATGAAACAATCTGAATAGTCCTATACAATAAATAATCGAATTCATTATTAAAAAGCTATTAAAAAAGAAATCTGCCAGCATGGATGGTTTCGTTGGATAACTCTACCAAACATTTTAAAAATAATTAACACCAATTTTATACAATGTCTTCCAGAATATTGAAGAAGAGGGGAGCTTTTCCCAATTCATTTATGAGGCTAGTATTACCAGGATTCCTCTGGTACCAAAACCAGCCAAAGATAGTATAAAAAAAGAAAACTACAGGCCAATATATCTCGTTAACTTATACACAAAAATCCCCCAAAACATTAGCAAACCGAATCCAGCAATGAATAAAAAGAATTATACAACATTACCAAGAAGGATTTGCTGTAGGTGGCAAGGCCAATTCGACATTCAAAACTCAGTGTAATCCATCATCTCAACAAGTTAAGTATCAATCTATGTAGAAAAAGCATTTGAAAAGACCCAACACCCATTCCTAGTAAAGAAAGAAAGAAAGAAAACCTCTTAGTAAGTTAGGTATAGAAGGGAACTTGCAACTTGATAGAAAACATCTTTTTTAAAACCTGCAACTAACATCTTACTGAATGGTGAAAGACCAAATGCTTTCCTTTGAAAATTGGGATCAACAGAGGGTTGTCTCTTCTCCTAGTCTAGTCAACATAGTATTGGAAGTTCCAAGCACTGAAGTAAGGCAGGAAAAAAAAAAAGCGTACATATTGGTAAGAAAGAAATAAAACTATTCCTATTAGCAGATGACATAATTGTGTCGAAAATCTCAAAGAATCAATAAAACAAAATGGGGTCTCTCGCTCTTGCTCTGGCATGTCTCAAACTCCTGACCTCAAGTGACCTTCCTGCCTCGGCCTCCCAAGGCCTCCCATATTCTTATGTGTACCATCATGTCATCTGTGAATATGATTTTTATTTTCAATACTTATTTTTCTTGCCTTATTGCACTTGTCAGGACCCCCAGTGCAATGTTAACTGTAAGTGTGAGGGTGGATATCCTTGCCTTATTCTCCTGATCTTAGGAAAAAGATGTGGTATTTCATCATTCAATATATTCTTTGTAGCTTTTTGTGTTTTGTTTTCTCTAGATGCCATTTATCGGCTTGAAGACGTCCCCCTTTATTCCAAGTTTCATCAGTTTGTTTATTTAAATAATGTTTTGAATTTTGTCAAATGTTTTCCCACATTTGTTGATCTGATAGTGTTTTCCTTTTTTTTCTCTTAATGTGAGTAACGTCGATTTTCAATGATCAAACCAATGCTGCACTCCCGTGATAAACTCCGCTTACTAATGTGTTATCCTTTTGAAATACTGTTGAGTTCAACTAGGTATTTTGGTAAGAATTTTTGTTCACAGGAATATTGGCCTATGATTTTAATATCTTCGTCAGGTATTAATATCAGTGTTACAGTGGCCTTATAAAAGAAGTTAGAATGTGTTCCTTCTTCCTCTATTTTATGTAAGAGTTTGTGTAAAACTGGTATCATTTTTTCCTCAAACGTGTGATAGAACTTAGAACTAATCAGTGAAATCACGTGGACTACAGGCACATGCCACCACCTCCCACTGAAAACATTAGTTTTATGAGGCAAATACAAACTGATACCCAAACCTGACAGAGTCACTTTGAGGCCTGACGCTGTGTCTACTGATTTATAACTGTCCCAATCTTTCTCTAAATACAGAAATAGGTATGTTTTAGTTTTCTCTTTCTCTACTTGAGTCAATTTTATCCAATAATATTTTCCTAGGAATTATCCATTTCATTGTTATTTTCAAATTTCTGCCAAATAGTGTACTCTTATTTTTTAAAATATTCTTATTTTTTTTTAACAAAACATCTGTGCTTTACGTCCCTCCACCACCCCGCCCCAGCCTCATTTTGATTAGGTTAGCATCTCAGCCCCTCAGCTGCGTCTTCATTTATAGGTGACATTAGGGACTCACCTTTATAGTTTTCTTCCTTTTGAATCTTGGCTTCTTGATTCTTCACTTCCTTGGAAATTCCTCGGTGCCTAAGCACCCATCTTTTATATCTGTCCAGATTCTCTAGTCCTCAGCAAGAAGGTTGGCTTGAGTTGCATAGTCTACCATTACTGGAAATAGAACTCCTACATGTTCCTTTAAGAGTACCAAAAAAATGGTGGAGGGAGCCTTTACAGAAATTTTGAATATAAAAAATACATTCACTCTCCTCAGGGAGCATTTCAAACAATGTGTAAATCGATAATACTGTGTCTGATCTACAGGAGCTCCTTTATAAAATGTGTATTTGTATAGTGGGGTTATCTAGATTTCTTTTGGGGTTAATTCTATTGATCCTTTCCACCACCCCTGTCTAGGACAGTGGGTTTAAGCACGGTGGATACGAAAAGAATAAAAGAATGCATATTAGCTGACTAGCAATTCAGATCTTTAACACAAGAGGGAGGTCTGAACTGGAGACATGTATTTGTAAATCGTCATCATGGAACCATCCATGGAGAAGCCGACTAGGTTACTGACAGTGGAAATGAGATTTCGGAGGTCAAAAAAATAAAAGAAGGTATGTGGAAGGTAGAAGGCCTGCATGGCAGTTTGGCTTGCTCTCTGGGTGTAGATTCTGTCTTTGCCTCCCAGGTAATTTTGACATGGGACACGAGTCAGAGGATCTAGTCATTTCAACACCCACAACTACCTGCACTCACTGAAACATTAGGATAAAGAATCAGCATGAGCCGCGCTGAGCAGTGGCTCACGCCTGTAATCCTAGAACTCTTGGGAGGCCGAGATGGGAGGATCGCCTGAGGTCAGGAGTTCTGGACCACACTCAGCAAGAACGAGACCCCGTTTCTACTAAAAAATAAAAAAATTAGCCGGGCATGGTGGCACATGCTTGTAGTCCCAGTTACCTGGGAGGCTGAGGCAAGGAGGATCACTTGAGCCCAGGAATTTGAGGTTGCTGTGAGCTAGGCTGACACCATGGTACTCTAGCCTGGGCAACAGAGTGAGTGTCAAAAAAAAAAAAAAAAAAAAAGACCCAGCATGTTTGTGTGACAGGATCCCAGGACCAAACCGAATCATTTGCATTCTCACGTATTCTCCAGCAACCGGGGTGTGAGTATGCACTGGCAGGGCGTGGCGGGTGGGGGTTGTAAAAATACGCAAACACAGGCACCAAGGAGAGGCTGGGGGTGGGGAAAGAGGCAAGACTGGCATCCAAACTTCAGAAGCACAGGACCTGGAAGATGATTCTGGATCCAAGGATCTCAGCAGCGTTAAACCACGAGTACACATTAAGTAGTATGTTGGTATAAAGTTTTATCATTTTTGAAAGAACTCCCTTCTAATCAATGTACCTTTTATTCTTTTGTTTTCTTAGAAGTGTTCACTGAATATCAAAATAGGAAATTAATTAATCACTGCTCTACTAGAGGGAACTTTGTTGAATCTATATGAAATTGGACAAGTCATTAAATACCTATGGTTATATACAAAACAAAGTTTAAATTCCATAACCCCTGCCCCATCCCCGTTTTATAATCGGCTTTTCCAAACTTCTTCCATTCTACTGTAATTATAGTTCTGGAAGTCTGAAAAATTTATCTTGGCTTTCTTTCCAATGACTTATGCTCAATTGCATATTTACAATTATTTAAAAATTTTGATTAAATATACACTTAATCTGGGTTGGGAAAAAAATTAATGAATGCCTATATGGGTTTTTGCGGTATTACTAAGTCATGATAACATCCACCATAGTATGTATAGTTGCAAGAAGGAGACAGAAGAAATTTAAAAATCAGCAATGACACTGCACTTTAAATTTAATAATTACAGTAAGAATGTTTTGGTAGCTTTTATTCACATAAAATTTTTAAATCATTAAGTCATTAACTATGAATTCAAACAATATAGTTTAAATATATTTTAACTTAAGGCACTACATACAAATTCCTTTAAAGCATATTCACATTATTTTATTTACACATTATTTTAAAAATTGACAATAAACAAACATTTTTCATCTCATCTTTGTGCTTCATTTGTAACTTTCTGTGTTAACAATGAAGTGAAACCCTCCAAATAAAAGGAATTAGGTGCAATCCTTAAAGCTTATCCGATGTGAGCAAGAGAGGGAGACACTCAAGAACAATGCAAAGGTATTTTAATCTTTTAATGTTCCAAGAACTTATCTGCAAATTCTTATACCAAGCCCAATGGAGTAATAATACAAAGCCTATAGCACAGAGCACTGAAATATTTTTCATTCTATTGCTCTTTACCAGAAAGGAACTGGTACATTAATAACAGCAGCAGAACTGTCCCTATGTCATTCGTAAAAGTACTTACTCTGAATTAACTCACTGAATTGAGAAAAAACACTCATCTCAAAATTTTTCCTATTACCGTGGAATATTGTTGTCATAAAGAATTAAATGTTTCTTGGAGCCAAATACTTTCTACCACCCAGAAAACATAGCAGCATATTATATAATTACTTAACAAAATATACACCAAAACACAATACAAAAGGCTAGTTTTACTAAAAGATTTTCTCAGTGTTCTATAGGAGTCATTGGCTTTAACAGTGATAGTTTTCTTAAAGATACAAATGAATTAATACAAAGTTCAACACAGTAATATATAAATTATACTTTGATTAAATAAATACTATTGTTCTTGTCCCAACAACATATACTTTTAAAAATTTACCTAACTTAAAATTAAAGTTAGTATTTTGAGAATGGAAGGAAAGACAAGACAAATAGGTAAATGTCTTGCAACAAGGGTTAAGACACTGACGATCTCTCTTCCTATTTCATCCTATCTAAAATCCACTCATGGGCTGGATGCCATGTATACATTTCTGAAACTCATAATCACCAATTAAGCTAATGCAATCACTAAAACTCACACCACTGCAAGGACCAAGTATAAAATATCCTAGTATTTTAGACACTTCAAAAACATACACTAAAAAAAAAAAAGACTTAAATGTGTCAATTGTATTTTTTTTTTCCTTAATGGGAATTAAAGTAGAATGGAACTTTTCTATTAAATTGTTCAAATCAACTATTAACCTTTAGGATAACTGTCTTATGTGAGGAAAAAAATCAGAAATCAAAAATTTTCAAAAAGCAGTTTTAGTCCTATTGGTTTTATCTCATTTATTTATTTTGCTGTTCTTAATACAGTCAACTTGTGACCAGCAGCATGGATTATTTATGCAGGATTTATGCAGGAAATGCCTCTCAAGAACCCCAAATACAGCAGGCACCAAATACCAGTCTAAAGAAATTAGCAGCGACTCAATATACAATCCAGTTTGCCATACAATTCAATTTCTTCATATTCATTTTGATCAATAGAAGGTGCTACCTAGCAAAAGTAGGATAACAGTTCTTCACAACAAATCCTTGGCTCTGAACAAACATGTTAAAAGACTACGCAGAGCGATTATTTCTGGGATCCAAATACTAAAGGAAAAAAAGCAGCAAAGGTAGCACTAAGGCTATTCTGCTACTTAATGCATGAATGGTGTGAAAGACCTAAAGATACTAAATTACGTTTTAAATTTCTTAACTACTCTCTAGCCTAAATAGTAAGACATAAAGTCCCCAAAATAAATACAAAAAGCTCCATTCCTCACTCTAACCCAATTAAAATCAGATTTGTACTCAGGTCATAAATTTTTCTGTAGCACTTGGATACCTAAGGTTACAATAAACAACCTAAGCAAGTTAAATGATAACAAAAATTAATGAATTTTTTACGTTATTTTAACTTGTGACATGGGAGAAAGTAAACAAATATGAAGTGCAAAAATAACCTTTCCTGAGAGCTGTGTTCCGTGGGAATGTGGAAGCCTGGCCACAGCCCACCTTTGACCTCCTTCCACAGTAAGTCACACAATGTCTACACATCTACACACAAACATGCCTGCACACACACACAAACTAAGTAACTTACACAAAGGCATTAAGCACAAATGGAAAAAGCACTTTTCTCTATTTTCTTCTGAATTTCTTATTTGCAATAATCTTCAAAAGATGTAACTTTTGAGACTCCAACAGCTTAAGATGGAAACGGTGACAAGTGAGGCTTTTATCACACGGTCTTAGTTGTTTTTTGTTTTTTAATAGCTTTCCTTAAAATAATTTCTTCCTATGCTAGATCTTTTCTGCTTGGTTAATCAATTTTTTTAACCATCACAGAGAATTTCCTATCTCAAGAGGTTACTTGGGATATAAACTAATTAGAGGTAAATATAAAAATATAGAAACTTTTTTCTCCCTGATACACAAAATTCACGAATTGCATCAAGACTTCTGTTGTTTTGTTTACAAATATATAAATTTATTAGAAAAGCATGCCTATGAAATTTTGGTATATTTTCATTTAAAGATGTATCATATCTTCAGTGCAAAAAAAAGGCAAAGGGAGTATTTTTCTCAAAAGCTATTTCTAGTTACAGAAATAGACGGTATTAACTAACGATGTACTAGCAATTTTACTACGGTTAGGATTATTTGCATTAGCAAATGCACCAAAACAAAACACAAGGAAAAACAAAACAAAATAATTTTAGCATGCTCGGTCTAAGTTCTTTGTCTTTCAAAGTATCCTTTTTCATAGTTGCAACACTATTCCTTGGATGAAGCCTTAGTTTTGTGATTAATCAAAGACATTTTGTATAAACCCCAGCACATATCACCCAATTAAAGGATCATCATCATCTTCTTGTAGCTGAAGTCGGGAAAATGGACGGGGTACAGATAGCCTATTCTGCATAATTATCATGAGGCATGTTAGCGTGGTTAACACCAAGAGTGCACCGATAACAATCCCAATGGCTTCTGGGAGATTTATGCACCACTGGTCAATTAACAAGCACTTCGTATGACCAAAGGTTCCATTATTGGGATGTGGTTTTAATCCCAGGATGTGGCACATCATTGGATAAATATCCACGATGTTAATTGTGCTGTGCTTGTAGCCTTTGTGAAATGCAGGTCCGTGAGCAGCTAGAAATGGATGCATACTAGGCAAAGAATTATCATAACCATGGTCACCTACTGAAAAAGAACAAAATGATGTTAGTAAATAAGATCAGCCCTTTTATTACAAAATAACTTGCTTCTAGTGTATTTACACTAGATTCTTGCCAGTTTAATTCCCACCCATTCAGATTCTGTTTAGTTGGACCAGACAGGGGCCAGGAATAAAAATTTCTATTTCTTCAGCTCAGCCATGTCCCCTATTTCACACACCCACCCCCTTTTCCCCAATCGGTCATGCCCTTAGACTTTCACATTACTTCTCAACCTGATATACTTATCTTTTAGCCCTAGTGCCACTTACTGCACCTGTCGATCTCCAGGACTGTTTGTAAAAGCTACTACGAATGGCACCAGTGATAAGGAGAGGGGTCAGGCTGAAGGTCCTGTGTAACTGGGGACGGCAGCAGTGAGTAAGAATGGGGAAGAAGCGAATCTACAGCCTTATCTATCTTAATTGCTCCTGCAATAAGAAATAGGATGACATAATGTACTACTGGTTTACTGACAGTTAATAAACACCCCAGCATCAGGAGGGCCAGATAATTGAGAATGTTACAGAAGGGATTCTTGCATTGAATGTGAAGTCCAACCAGATGACTCTAACTTATAACTCCAGTAAAAGTCTGACTCAAAGAAAAACATGTGATGGTCCCTAATATAACTCCAATATCAGATTCCCCATTTTCAGCTTTAACAAATACTGCCTTTTAATGTATACCAGTTACATTTAATAAGCTCCCACTTTCATATTAACTGTAGGTAACTGAGTGATGAGTACATTGATATTTTTATATTATTTTCAGTTGTACATTTGAAATATTTCATAAGAAAAATAATGAATATGACTAATATGACAAAAAGCAGAATATAACAATACATATAGATATGATTTCAATAATGTTAAAATATGCATTGTTTATAATAGAAAAAAGGTTAGAAGGGGGAAACTCTCATAATTAACATTCGTTTATATCTCTGTATTGAGGGACTATGGATAGTTTTTGTTCTCTTTGTTTTTCTGTATTTTCAAAGTTTCAATAATGAGTATATGACATAACATAAATATAAATAATTTCAAACTCCCTGGACTCTGAGTCTGTCTTATTCTTGCTTGATGCTTCTGTTGATATAGATCAGGAATCTATAAACTACAGCCCATGGCCAAATTCACTCCTCCACCTGCTTTTGCAAACAGACTTTCACTGGAACACCCATTTCGATTTGTTTTCATACTGTCTATGGCCACTTCCACGCTATAAACACAGAGTTGAGTAGATGAGACACGGACCAGCTGGCCCACAAATCTAAATATATTTACTATCTGGCCCTTCACAGAAAAAGTTTGCCGATCCCTGCTATAGACTACAAAATCAGATTTTTTTAAAAAAGTATTTAAATTGAATATAAAAAACATACCAATAAGCTTCAGTTTAGGTGAGATCTGTACCTCTCCCCTATACATTTTCTCAGTTTTAGGAGAGACCATGACACATCTATTCTGTTTACTTGGTGGATATGTTTGTTTGTTTACTTTGTCATTCTTGCCCAGTATACCTGTAGCATTCTGGTAAATGATTTTACTATTGGGGAAAGACTTAAGGTTACTCCGACAAATTTTTTTAACACACACAAGAAAAAAACATTTGAATTAGCTAATCTCTCCCCTCGTACTTTTACTTTTTTTTTATTTTCTTTGTTTCTTTACTTCTATTTTCTACAAATCAAGATAACTACTCTTGAAAATTACTGACAATAACTGCAGTTTTGGTAAGAAGGTGAAACTACGCCTTCACCCTTAAGGTTACCTAGCCTTCTAATCTAGGGGTGAAATTGTGGTTATTGTAAATTGCTACCAAATGAAGACCTGAGAATTGTCTAGTTGGAAATTGAATTATCCTGTGTAAACATCTCTAAATCAAAGTACCTTCCTAACAGAGTAGTATCACAGTGTTGTGATTTGTCCCTAGGATACAACAGAAATATCCTAAATATATACTTACATTTTTGTGATGATTTATTTAGCGCAATTGTCCAGCCTTCATCAGCAACCAAAATAATAGGCTGAATTCTATCATTACGTTGGTAATAAAATCTGTTAGGAATGTCTTCTTTGAGATAAACATTCATGTGAGCGCTACAGTTTTTCAGTGCATTATAAACCTTTGTTCTATCTGAAAGAAAAAGGAAATAGCAAAGAAAAAAAGTTACAGTTGACTGATAAGGAAAAAATATGTCTAACTAGAATAACTGGAAATAAATTCTGGACAATGTCAACTATTAAATCACTTAATTCTTAAAACCACCAGCACTAATAATATGACAATGTGGGACACTGATACATACACCTTTCTCAAGCATTCACATATCTCTGTTCCATTTTGTGGATTATCCAGGTGGACTTTTACAGATAGGGGACAATTTTCATGTTTAGCTTCCTAAGTAAACATGAACTAATTACATTACTACTAATTACTAATTCCATGATCAGCAGAAGAAAGGTGTCTCACACTAAAATCCAAGATGTTTAAGGATAAAAACCTCCTTTTTCCATTAGTGTGAATAATTAAGAAATATGTCGATAAGCAAAGAAATAATCACTTTGAACCTAAATCATAAGCCAATTACTCAAAAATTATAAATTAGGGGGAAAAAAACATACAATCCCATCTGAGTAAGTGTGAGTATATGGTTCTGAACTATTATACAAAAAGCCAGAACTTCACTCTTTTACACAACTCTCCCTCCTCTATCAATTGCCCCATTCAAATAGTAGTATCTCTCGGCTAAAAGCGTACTTACTTATTCTGGGAAGTACTGCAGCAACTGGGCTCAAATCTATAAGAGTGTAGCTTGAATTATCGATGCAGAGATCCAAATTTATCACTCTGTCCTGAGAACACTGGGTCATCCCATGATCACTTGTAATGATCACATTAAGATTTTCCCACAATCCTAACATCTTGAGCTTTTGGACTAAGTTACCAATAAGATCATCTACTTCTTTCAACACTGTGCGCATGTTTTCTTTATCTTCGGGTCCGTATTTGTGGCCACTTGCATCTGGTTCTTCCCAATAGAGTGTTGCAAAGGTGACTGGTGGGCTCGAATTGTTTAGCCACATGGTAATGTTGTTTAGTCTCTCCTCAAATGACACTGAGGAGCTATAATTCATAAAATAGGAAGGTATAGTATTGTGAATGGGTACATCAGTACCAGGCCACATAGCAGCAGCACTTGATCTGTTTTCCTGAAGCTGATTGGTCACCCAAATAGGGACTGCCTCATTCCACCAAAAAGGATCCTTGTCATTAGAGTCGGAAAAATGTTTCTTTGTGACTACATCATACATAGAATTAGCCACGATGCCATGACTTTCTTCATATAAACCCGTCACAATACTGTAGTGGTTTGGAAATGTTTTTGTGATAAAAACATTTTTAACATTCTCTACCAAGACACCTTCTTTGATAAAATTCTGGAGATGAGGAAATTCATAGTTCTTCAGATAGTCAGCTCTGAAGCCATCAAAGGACACCAGTAATAACTTGGGTGGCAAATTATAGGAAGAGTTACCTCTACAACCCGTTACAAGTCCAGAAAACAAAAGTATTACTAAAAACTTCATAATGAACACGTTGAAGGACAGCAACCAGGGTTCCTAAAATATAAAAACACAATTCTTAGGTAGTAATGCTATTTGATTTGGGTTAAGTTTCAGAATCTTAGCCAAAAGGAGAAGAGAACCAACATTTATAAATCTTTTATAGGCCAGTTGTACCTATTATCAACTTAAAAATTAAATAATTTCATTTATTTAAAGATAGCTAAATAGAGCTAAAATTCAAAACAATAAAAAGTACCTTTACTTGCCTAATTTCCTATTTATATACATCCTGCCCCATCCTTCAACTCTGAAGGGCAATGGGCCCCTCTTATACTCTCATAAACACTCCCGTTTGCCTGTCTTGCTCATCTGCAGCAACAGAAATTATTTCTAAACACTTAATAAGGACACATGAAGAAATAAATATGATTATTTTGTACAAAATGCAAATGATGCCAAGCTTTCAGAGGCTTCTGAGAAGGAGATGATTATTTCTAGTTTAACGAATGCTACCCTATAGTTTCTTTAACCAACAGAAATAGTTGGTGGAAATTCTACCATATTGGCTCATCACCAGTTCTTGTCAGAAAATACTGGCATAAAAAAAGGGGGGTAAAAAAATAAATACCATTTGAGAAAGAGGCTCCCTCAGTCCATACCTGCCCCAATATTCACGAGGTTGACTAACAGACAAAGCCTACACGGACTTGGATTCCCCAGAAACTTCTGAAGAAAGCTAACAGCTGCTGAAATGAATTTCATCACCAGATCCCTCTTAAACTTTGCTTTTACTGTCAAAGATACAACTGTTCTCCCTGATACCCCGGCTCAGAGCTGCCCATTGAAGACAAAAGCAGCTTTGCCCTAATAAATCTCCCTGCCTTCAGTCTCTATCCTCTGTGGTCCCTAAGAAAATAGAACATGCGACTTTGGCGGAATGATTTGCTTCAGAGGGGCAGAACGTCTCTTCCATTAAGACAGGAGGGAAGGAGGAAGGCTAGGTGAGCTAACAGGTTTGAGGGCCAGAGGTGAAGGGAACTGCATTCTTTGTGTGGCTGGAGGCACGGTCAATTGCTGAGAGGGAGTAAAATGGTAAAAGGGTTAGAGGTTTGAGGAACACGGAGAATGTCTGAAAGGGTCAATGTAGAGAATGGGACAGAGTATGAGGAAACAGTAGGATTGGTGGGCGATGCTCAGAGCTGTCATGAATTTTCATAGCGACACAGTTGATTGGTTTTCCCTAGCAACTCCCAGCCCTGGCACAGGCTGTGAACGAAACAGGCAGCTGATCTCACCCGGGCCTGAGATCCCGACAGAAACTGAAGGGTGACTACAGGAGTTGAAGATGCTGACTGCAGAGTAGCTGAAATGTGAGCTGTTGCATCTAAGCTGAAATTGATAGATTATATGAGAAGTAGAGGTTTTTGGACTAGAAGTTCTGACGAAGTCAAAGAACTGATGTTTTAAGAGTAACTTTTAGGGCAAGTTGCAAAGATGTGGGATTGTGGTTAGAATGAGAGGAGTGAATTCCTCATTTGAGAGGAAGAAAATCCAGGGGGGATGCTCCCTGAGGTCCCACACACGAGCAGCAGCGTGTTAACTAACGTGATTATGAAGTTCACGAGTTGTTCTATTGTATTCTTCTTTCTCTCAACTAGACTGCAAATACTTGAAGACAGAAACTTTCTTTCAAACATACCACCTAGATGCTCTGCATACTGAGAGTCATTCAGATACTTACTGATTGAAGTTGTGACCCCTGAAAAAAACAGTGACTTAAAATCACAAAGACGGAGAATCTTATTTGTGAGGATCTCTGGGTCTGGAAAATACCTAACATTTTAACCTGAGGTAGGTGCCTGGAACATCTGTTGCTGGTGCTATTCAAGAAACCAAAAACTGTACAGAGTAACAAAATCAAACTACCTCTCAAGGACGGAGTAAGGATCCAATGAATGACAGAAGAGGCACACAGGTACTTCCGCAGACGCAGCCCCAGCCATACCTCAGCAATTCCAGCTATCAAGAATCTAGACAGTGCTACTTCCCTTTTCATTCAGTATTTTGTGGCCTTCGACATCGTGTTTATGCACACCTTAACTTCTGCCTCAGACAGTCTTAATTGGGTTCAATCAGACAGTATCATGCGGGCTGCTGCCCTAGGTTCCAGCTATTTTAGAACTTATGTCAAGGGCACGCAGGTCTCCATGAAAGCTTGGATTGAGTAAATTCCCTGGTTTTTCCCTGAGTATAGCTAATTCTCCGTACCCAAATATTTGTTTCCAATAACAGAGCAGACTTAAAAGAGTAAATGGGTGGCATAGTATCTTCTCATGGAGAAAAGATACTCCTAAATCTACTTTTAAAAAAAATATTCTTTATTTACTGCCCTGGCTCTCTCCCTGGATAACCATTCTACATTCCAAGCAATTTCTCTGCCTAGTCAAATCTGATGTCAGACTGAATGCATTCTCTACAGCTCCAAATCTTCCCCCTTCCTTAGTTTTCTAATCCTTTAAAACAGCTCCACCATTCTCTCAGTCACACAGAGATCTCCCAAGTACACCATCAGTGGACACTCTAGTCAATTCCATCTTCATGTTGTCTAATACAGCACAGTAGAGTAAGAATCACTGGCGTGAGCTTGTTAAAAGTGCAGCTGTCCAGTCGCTACCCCTGGGAGATCCTGATTCAGTCAGTCTAGATAGAGGCCAGGAACCTGTGTTTGTAACAAGCACTTATAACGGCTACCCACTCTTTTCCATCTCCACTGCCACAGGACTTCAAGTCCTCAACACCTCCTGTCCAGAGCACTTTTGTCTTTGAACTCACCTTCCTACCTTCGTCACCTTCCCTTTTCTCATCCAACATCTGCTGCCAACTTAATCTTTCTGGGCACTGCTCTGTTTATCGCACTCCCATAGTAAAAAAGAATCATTCAAAGGGTCCTCCTGCCTATATAAAAAATCCAAATAACTCAGCCTGGCATTCAAGACTCTCCAAGATCCAGGCCCAACCTTTATGAAAATTACTGTGACATAATTACAGAGATAATTGCCGACCTTAATTTCCATTCACCACGCTTTGCTGTTACAATTTTTCTGAAATGTATTACAATGGCATGTAAAAGATAATTATCATTTACCTTGGTGACCTATAATAGCTCTTCAGCAACAGTTTGTTTCCAGAATACCCTAAAGTTACTTCCTATACATTAAGTCTTGCTCAGCAAACACTCTTCTAGGTCATTTAAAAAAAAAAAAAATCATTCAAGAAATATCTAGTATAACTAAGTCCATAATGCAAAAATATATGTATGTGCCATGTATCAGGGGACAAAGGCTTTATACTTTTCAAATATATAACACTCAAAACAGAAGCATAAATAACTAATAATAAATCAGGCTGTCATCCTGGAAAAACAAAGACAGGCTTTACGTTTTCATCAACTTTGTTCTACACCAAAACCTCTATGTAACACTGTGCTGGAGATTCATACACCATCAAGTATTGTTTTTAAAACTAAGCCCTTAGAAGAATTAGGATAAATGGAGTATCACAGTATGTCTAAAACATTTCCAAACAGAGTTACCTCTAAGAGCAGAGGGGTTCCAAGAAAATTCAACAAATGTTGCGGGGACCACTGGATATCCACAAGCAAAAGAATGATTGTGGACCCCCATCTCATACCACACACAAAAATTAACTCGAAAGATCACAGACTGAAACTGTAAAGCTCTTAGAGGAAATGTAGGAGTAAATCTTTGTAACCTTGGGTTAGGAAAAGCCTTATTAGATACCACACCAAAAGCACAAGTGGCAAAATAAGAGAAATAAATAAACTGGACTTCAGCAAAATTAAAAAGTTTTATGCTTCAAAGGATACCATCAAGAAAGTGAAAAGACAGCCCACAGAATGGAAGAAAATATTTGCAAATCACATATATGATAAGGGATTTGTAACTCGAATACATAAGGAATTGTTACAACTCAAAAATAAAAAGTCAAATAATCCAATTAAAAATGAGCAAAGGATCTGAAAAGACATTTTTCCAAAGAAGATACAGATGATGAATGAGCACATGGAAAGATGCTCGATATCATTAGTTATCAGGAGAATGCAAATCACAACACAAGGAGATACCACTTCCCATCGAGGAGGATGGTTAAATCAAAAAGACAGATAACAACGAGTGTTGAAGAGTATACAGAGAAATCAAAACTTTTATAAACTGCTAGTGAGAATGTAAAATGGTGCAACCATTTTGGAGACATTCTGGCAGTTCTTCAAAAGGTTAAACAGAGTTACCATATGACCCAGCAATTCTACTACTAGGTATATGCCCAAGGGAAATGAAAACATATGTTCACACAAAAACTTGTACACAAATGTTCACAGCAGCACTATTTGTAAGAGTCAAGAAGCAGACACGACTCAAATGTCCACCAACTAATATATGAATAAATAAAATGTGGAATATCCATATAACAGAATATTATTTGGCAAGAAAAAGGAATGAAGTACTTGCAACATTACACTAGGGGAAAGAAGGACAGTAACAAAAGATCACTTGTTTGATTCCATTTAGATGACATGCCTAGAATAGGCAAATCTACAAAGTATATTATTAACAGGAGTTATATAGGGCTAGGGGTTGGGGAAAAATGGGTAGTAAATGTGAGTATAAGGCTTCTTTTGGGGGTGATGAAAATGTTTTCAAATTGATTGTGGTGATAGTTACATAACTTCCATAAAGCTGAATACTTTAAATGAGGGAATTAAATGGTACGTGAATTATATCTCAATAAAACTATTATTAAAAAAAAGAGAGGAAAGTGAAATTGTAATCTTGAATGCCCTAACACAAAACAGGAAGCATCTTTGATATCTCATTTTACCTCAAAAACCATGTGAATTTTGTACTCCACAATACAGACTTGAGTGTTTAAATGTGAAAATGTTTTATACCACTTCCCATATGCAAAACAACAGAACAAAAGCCTGTGTCCACTCCTCTCCTACAAAATACAAATCAAAATCTTTCTTCCTCAGATGTTGAGGAACCTCCAAAAACACATGCTATTAATCCTAAGGTTTGGTAATCCCATAGCACACTGCTAGGATCCAAGTGCCCCAGTCCTTGTCCTCGGGCTTAGCAGTATGAACAAAGTGTTAGACTATAGACTCTGACAACCCAGAATAAGTGACTGGGGCAAAGACCTCAATCAGTAAAGGTTTATTAAGCCAAAGTTTGAGGATGTGCCCTGGAAAAGCACAAACCACAGGTGCATCTGTGACCTATGCTATCTGAAGAGGGATCGGGGACCTCAGTATTTAAGGGAACAGGGCGTACAGAAAGAAAAAGGAGAGGGTGGGCAGTGGAAGCAAATGGTTACATTCTTGTGAGACTTTAGTTAGTGCCCAGGAAATCTACATTTTATATAAGATAAGGTGAATGCTAAGAGAAAAGGGTAGAAAAGGAAGACTCAATTATGCAGATGCCCTGGGTAGACGGAAGAATGATTGATCTTATCCTGTCTTTGTTGTGTACCTGAGAAGATAAACTTGTAACCAACGTTATTAGTGTGGCATCTTTGTTTTAGGAGCTATACTTAGCCTACAGTTCCAAGTTACAATTTGCATATCCTTGTTTATGAAAGGCCAGCAAAGAATTTCCTTATGAATGATTGTGGGGGCAGTCCTTCATAGATGCCTGAGGCTTTTTAGAGCCTGAGCAATGCCCTTCCGGAGTCAAACCCAGTATATACCTGAATCTGCTTGTCACCAGTTGTACAATCTTGGAGTCATCCCTTCACTTCTCTGAGCCTGACTTTCCATAGGGATCTGCCTAATGCACAATGTTAGTAACAGCTATTCATCTGGAAGGGGGTGTTGTATGACTCAGTCACCAGGCTTGACCCTTGCTTTTGCATAAGGAGATGCGGGGTCCTGAGAGTTTTATTTTCCTTTACAACTCTGAAGTCAGAAGGATCTCAGAACCTGAGCTCACACTTAGTAGATGGATGATCTTGGATAGATCTAACTTCTTCCAGCTTCAGTTTACAGTTGTATAAAATGAGGAAGCATAAATCTTACAAAATACCCTCAAAATCAGTTTCCCTTTATCCATTCTAGTTACAAAGCTGTTACATTAGGGAAAAAGTCTGTTCTACAACAGGCAGAATATTATTGTGAAACTATAAAATAAATTAGGAATAATTTAGTCTAATCTCCTCTTTTTACATATGATGAAATGGAAGTCCAGTGACTGGCTGAGGTCAGAAAGTGATTAGTAGCTTTACCATGCTCTTACTAATTTCACATCCTCAACAAGTTTACAAGTCTAGTAATAGTCTTCAAACTATTAACAGAACTTTCACTGACAGGACACCTTTCATTAGCAGTGCTGGATTCATGTCTGCCACATTCTGTTTCATTCTAATAGGGAGTGTTAAGCTATAAACAAACCACCAGTGAGAAGTTCTCAAATAGTTTTCAATGACGAAAATCAAGTTTTCAGGGAATGAAATTATTATATTACAAAACTTTGGGAGAAATTCTGCAATTTTTCACACCAAAAAAAACATCCAAGGGAAGAAAAAAGGAAACTGATCTGGAGTACATCCAAATATATCAAGAGCAACTGGAAGTATGAGGACTCTTCAATTCAGGGAACAAAATAAATGTTGGCATGGATGTGGAGATAGGAACACTCATACACTGCTGGTGGGACTGCAAACTAGTACAAACTCTGTGGAAAGTAATATGGAGATACCTCAAAGAGCTACAAGTAGAACTACCATTTGATCCAGCAATCCCATTACTGGGCATCTACCCAAAGGAAAAAAAGACATCTGCACTAGAATATTTATAGCAGCACAATTCACAATTGCAAACATGTGCCAACAACCCAAGTGCCCATCAACACATGTGTGGATTAATAAAATGTGGTATATGTATACCATGAAGTTCTATTCAGCCACAAAAAACAGTGGTGATCTAGCACCTCTTATGTTATCCTGGATAGAGCTGGAGCCCATTCTACTAAGTGAAGTATCACGAGAATGGAAAAACAAGCACCACATGTACTCACCATCAAATTGGTATTAACTGATCAACACTTATGTGCACATATAGTAGTAACATTCATCAGGTGTTGGGCAGGTGGGAGGGGGGAGGAGGGGATGGGTATATACACGCCTAATGGGTGCGGTGTGCACCGTCTGGGGGATGGACGCACTTGAAGCTCTGACTCTGACGGGGCAAAGGCAATATATGTAACCTAAACATTTGTACCCCCGTAATATGCTGAAATAAATAAAAAAAAATACCCTCTTCCTCCTCCACGATGACTTTCTTGCCTGGATGGAATGCCTGTCATTGGACCCTCACTGTTAGCCCATGTGAAGCTAAAAGAGTATAACAGTTACAGGATATGGTGAAAGATATTTGTCACCATTAGCATGTTTGTATGCTAATCTGGTCTGTAATACAATGAAACTCTTATACAGCTCTAAAATAGCTTTATTGTCTATTCATACAGATAACTTAGGCAGTTACCTTTAGATGACTGTCAGCTACCTTCCTAGTAGTCTACAAAAAAAATGTAACTACTCCCTAAAAAACTTCCTTGGTCTTAAAAATTCTAGGATTCTAAATTATTCTATTTTCTAGTGCACACAAAATTTTCTAGCATCTTCAAAACAGTTACAATTATCTTACTGTCTATTAATACATAGTAAAACATTCCCCCTCCATTACTCCTTGTGCTTTTATCAAAATTTCTTTAAGACTATATTTTTTAACTAATTGAAATGCAAGGAGGTCTTAAGGAGGTGGGCGATGGGGTGTGCACTTGAGCGCAAACACAAACACGGTGCTTCTAATTTCCTTAAAATGGATTTAAACAATCTCAGGAAAAAAGAAGAAAAAAAAGAATACCATAATGCTGAAACCAGCGGTTGATTTCCTATAGTACCTGGCAAGTCTTCAGGCTTAGGTTCACCAGATCGCCTGACAATTAAGCAAAGCCCTTCAGAAGTCAGATCAGGTATAAACCTGAATCTGCTTGTCACCAGCTGTACAATCCTGGACACGTTCCTTCACTTGTCTGAGCCTGACTTTCTTCATCCGTTATCTGGGATGCTATCATCTCACAGGGCTGTTGTAATAAAAAAAGGAAGAGTTGTTTGTAAAGTGCTTAGCACAGTATGTAGCCATATAAAAGCACTTAAATGGTGTATTTTATCGCTTGGTTCGCTTGTTTCCTAGAAAATTAGTTTTATATATATAATCATACATAATTAACTCTATTCCAATATTCAGACATACGTATGTCGGTGGATGCCTTCGAGAGTGTTCCTTTAAAATCAAACGTCTTTCCCCCAAAGGGCGGGCAGCACCCCGCCCGGTCTTCCCTTATTTTCATCCCAGGCCCACCTTCGCCCCCTCCATCCACTACGGTTCGGCCAACTTCCCTCCCTTCACCCTTAACACCACAGCTCGCCTTCCCAAACCCACAACCACCTGCTTAATCTTCTTTCCTCTTCCCTTACCGGCCTCCGCCTCCCCCTCGGCCCACTACCTCCCTGCCTTTGCGGGTCCCTTCGTGGGCAGCCCCGCCGGCGCCCCCGGCGATGCGCGTGCAGTGGGGGGAGCGGGAGGAGAGTCTCATCATCTATTTTCAAAGCCCCCACGGGACCGGGGAGGGGCGGCAATTCCCTCCAGAACGCCCGCCACGCGAGGCTCATACTCACCCGCCGCCGTCGCCGCGACTTCTGTCCGCGGTGCGGAACCCGGCGCCCGTGGGTACTCGGGGGCGAGGAGGGACCTGCAGGGACAGGGGCGAGGCAGAGCTCTTCCTGTGGTGCCTGCGCAGTAGCGGGCGCGCGCCGCCCGGAGATCGGCGCTGCTGGGGGGAGGGGCGCCCTCCGAGTGTGCGCAACTGCGGGGCACGCGACCGCGGAGCCGGCTCCGAGCCGGCTGGGACCAGGCCGCGGAGTCTGAGACATGTCCTTGGATTGGGTGCCGCAGCCAGCGTTGAATGTAATTTCCTTTCCGATTGGTTAGACAGGTGCCTTGGGGGTCGCATTGGACCTCGGGAAGAGGTTTGTTCCTTTCTCCTATCACGCCCCTGTCTTACCATCCTAGATCTGGATGCCTTTCAGGGAACCTAAAATCCGGCCAGTCCCGGAAAGGCCCCTGGCAACTCCCAAACCGTTGGCCTAGTGCCACTCCCTACTTAATGTGCACCTGGCGACTTAGGTGGCCACTGCGAAAAAGACTTTGGCCGCACCCGGGTCCAGCACAAGTCAGCCAGTTCCAGTGAGTTGGGATAAGTACGACGTGTATCTACCATAGCAGTCTGTCTGTCTTATTGGATTAGTGAGCACCTTTACGTGCGAAATTTACAAGTAAGGTTAACAAACAGACAAAAACAAAAAACAACACAGTCCCTGCGGCAGGCAATAGTAATGGGTTACAGCTGAGAAATGGGAACTTCTTTTGGCAGATGCATATGTGGTATTGTCCACCTGCCTTTAACTAGAAGATTAGTCAGACAGTTGAATAATGTAACTTTTAACTTTCTAGCAGAAAGAGAAATTAACAAACAGAAGTAGATTTATTTGTTAACGCTTGGGTTGCCCAGGCACACTTGGCAAAGAGAAGATATTATTTTTTTCTCTTTGTATCTGTAGCACCAAACACAGAACATGGCGTAGAAGAAGTATTCATTATTGAATTTAGTGGAACGTTTTAAGGTGTTGCAAGTTCATTCTCCCCGTACTCCGTTAAAATGCAAGCTCCAGGAGAATGTATTTTTCTTGTTCACTACTGTATCTCCACCAAGTACTCAAAAAAGCATAATTAAATGAATTAAGAATATTAGTCACATGTAATGTCCTCAAGTGTTAAGGATTTAATAGCTGTAAACCCAGTACCTGGATTAGTAACCTGCGGTAGTGGACTGTAGATATTAAAGTCTGTAGTTGGTCCCCTTGGTCTGAGCTTTAGAGTTAGCCATTACCACAAATCTGGAAGCAGTTGTAGAGACATTTGGGGCTAGATGTATTCTGCCGATTATTAGTTTGTGCCGTGATAAATTTCAGTTGTAAGCCTCAAGGCTGGCCTGTGCATTGGTGAATTTGGGCATCTTAGATCCACGAGCTGTCAGAGCTGCTAGAGGTCAGGTAGTTCAATCCCTAGAATCTACCAGACCTGAATTTGAATACTCTACCACTCACTAGCTGAATGGTCGTGGGCCAGTGTCTCAACCTATTTGAGTGTCCATTTTCTCATCTGCAAAATGAGGGTTACATTACCAACCTCTTAGGGTTATTGTCATATGAATGAGAAAAAGTATTCAGCACAGTATCTGACATATGGTAAGCATTAGCAATTATTATCATTATGATCAGAAAAATGTTCCCCAATTCGAACAATGTTTAGAGTAAGACCGAGTACTGGAGAAATTTGTATAATGTCCTATTTAGCAGAACTTAAATTTTCTAGCATTCAGAGGATATGATTATACATATCCTGTTTGTTCATTCACTAGGTGCTTAAAGAGTAGGCAAAGTTGACTGCCATATAGGTCAAATGTGTAGTAAAGATAGCAGCTGGATCACCATCAGGAGAAAAGGGCTCCCTTTATCCACTGCTGCTGCCTGTGTGGCTGGGTCAGATCAGGGAGTCCCATACAGTCTGAGCTCCTCCTCTGTAAGATAAAATGGTCAAGAACAGAGGGGCAAAATGACACATAAGGACCTTTTGGCACCAAACTTCTGTTACCTTCCATTTATTTACTGTTTAAACCACAACTGAAATCCTGTTTCAAATGGACTTAAATAACAAGGATATTTATCATCCTGTGGAACAAGAAGTTCAGAGGTAGGGAAGACTTTAGGCCTGGTTGAACTAGCAACTCAACAATGTCATCATGCACTGGTTTCTTTCTAACTTTCTACTTGGCTTTTAACAGAGTTGGCTTCTGGTTCTTCAGTGGTGAAGATAACTACTAATAGCAATGAACCATATGATTCATTTTTCACTTCCACTGGGTGACAGAACTGACTTCCAAGTTTCTTCTCTCACTCAGAAGCCTCCAGCAACCATCTTCTTCAATCACCTTGGCCAGAATTATGTCACATGCCCAAATCTAAACCAGCAAAGAATATGGAATTACCAGTAGAAAAATTCAGTCCCCACCTTCAGCTGAGGTCTCTCCCAAACTGCGCTTTCTCTTTCAGTGGGAGTGAGGTGGAATGGGCGCTGGGAAGTCCACCACAAAATCCACTATAGTTTCATTCTAGAAATTTAATGATAATAAAATAAAACGTAATAGTAACATAAATTCTTTATTTCCAATGTGATTTTTTGACATAAGTATTATTTTATTTATGTAGACAAGATAATAACATTCATTTCCAATGTTCTTTCAGCTCAGCTTTGAAACGGGAATTTTATATAAATCTTAGGAATATGAAGAGCCTTTAAACCCATTTTGTGTTAGAGATTGAAAAGAACTGGATGCAATAGCAATAGTCTAAACCAGTTATTTACAAATCAATAGGTGATGGAGACCCTAAATACCCTGACTTAGTCATTACACATTCTATGCATGTGACATAATATCACATGTGCCCCGTATGTATGTACAAATATTACATATCAATAAAAAATAAAATAAATTCACAATAACTATAACTAGAGTCTTTTCCTCCATAGGCAATGTCACATTTGGAAGCAGCATATCAGAGGTAGTTTGTTTTTCTCTCAGGAACTAGACTCTAGATTTAGCAGTTATTCATTAACACAATGTATTTTACAAAATCTTAGCCTATTTTCAAAATTAAAGACATAGCTCTTTATACAGTTATTTCTCTTTTAAACTCCTAATTGTGATGCATAATTTATTGCTGGCAAGAGTAGGTCAGAAGTTAGAAGTTACAGGAAAAAGGTTTCAGAGCAAAAGCCACACCCTGCCAAAGACAAACAATTCCTGTCCATTACTCCTCTCTAATTAAACAACAACACAACTGAAACTAGGGAATCAAATTTCAAATCACTGGTATTTTAAGGTTCATTATTCAATATATATTAGATGTTAAAGAAAACATACTACAAGTTTTACCTTAAATATAAGAGGGAGAAGGACCTTATGAACCATAGCACTTTAGTGATTTCGAAAGCTTATTTAACTAAAACTCTCCACCTACTCCATTTTCAGCAAGATTACATTTGAATAATCTCAATCAAGTTAAGATTGTAAACTATTTTTAAATACCCCTTTTAAGAATGATCTTGTATAATCCACCATGAACTATGTAGTGTTAGAATTTTCTCCCTAAGGGAATTTCTTCAAGCATTTAATAAAGTTGTGAAAGAAGCAGTATAAATTCTTCTGAGGCTTTCCTATGTGGAGGGCAATGTGCTCAATTTTTCCAAAGATACAAAACTAAGTAAGATTCATCTCCTGTCCTCAAGGTGCCTCTAATCTAGAAAAGCGAACAGAGAAGACATTACTCTCTTGCTTTTGTCTACCCAGAATTCATTCCTCCTTCTCTTGATGGTTCCTCTTGGAAAGCACCCAACTTTACTGTTAGTCTGTGGGAGTCATATGGGGCTGACCATAACTCCTCTCATCTGCAGGGTGGACTCCTAAGGTGACCAACTGTCTTGGTTTGCCCTGAGTTGAGGGGTTTCCTGGGACATGAAACTTTTAATGCCAGAACAGAAAAGTAACAAGCAAATGGCGGTGAGTTGGTCACCCTACTCCTACCCATGCCTGGCCTATTAGAGCTAATTCTACTCCACTGACCACAGGGATTGGTTCAGTGATGGTGACATGCCCCAGACCAGGCCCAAAAGAGTGAGTACTGAAACTTTTGTGGAAACAATTGAGAAAGAGTCAGTGTTTCAACAGCAATTGCTAAATAAGCAGAATACAACGCAGGCGCTGCTGGTGGTCATCGCTGCCGCTGTAAAGGGAAAGTCTGCATGGGAAGGAACCAGCACAGAAGAAAGCAGGGCCAAGAGTTGGAGCCTGACACCTGAGGACATGGAGCACTTGATCCAAGTTTCCCTGAAGCTCCATCCCTGAGCTTTTTGGTTTCCATGACTCAGCAAATTCTCTTTTTGCTTCAACTAGTTTTAATTGAGCTCCTACCACTTATATCTAAAAAGAGGGTAAGCAAAGTGACCATGTGTTCACACTATACTGTCAAGTCAGTCCTGTAAGAGAGACCCACAGAGGAAGAGGTTAAATCACACAGACATTAAATTGAATTTCAGGAGTCAGGAAATGGATTCAGAATGAGCTGGTGTTTGATTAATTCTTGCAGGTTAGATGGTGTAGTAGTTTCCTGTGACTGCTGTAACAATTACCACAAACTTAGTGCCTTGACCAATGCAAATTTCTTGCTTGCAGTTCTGAAGGTCAGGAGTCTAGAATGGGTCAGCAGGGCAGTGTTCCTTTTGGTGCTCTTGGGGAAATTCATTGCCTTGGTTTTTCCAGCCTCTAGGTACCTACCACCTACATGTGACCGTGACCCCATTTCTTTATTTACAAAGCCAGCAACAAAGCATCTTCTAATCTCTCTTTCTCTCTGTGACTCTGACTGTCCTGCCTCCTTCTTCCCATATAAGGACCCCTGTGATTACAGATTGGGCTCACCTAGATAATCCAGGATAATAAACCCCCTTCTCAAAATCCTTACCTTAATCACACCGCAAAGTCCCCTTTACCATGCAGGGTAACCCACACCTCATCAGGATTAGGATGTAGACAACTTTGGGTGGCCATGCCTGTCTGGCTTAGGCAATAGCATCAGCAAAGGCACCAAGATAAAAGTGTGTTAGTCCTTGAAAATAATTCAGTTGTCCTTAAAAAATAATTATATTTTTGAGGAATCATTGGAATTGAGGCTAGAAAGTTTGATTAAAATCAATTATTTGTAGACAAGGAAGGAATCATACTTAATTTAATAGGTAGTGAGGTGCAAAGTATTATGATTTTTGTATTGTAGAAATAGGAATGAGTATAACATTGTCCCTACCCTCAAAAAGTTTGCAATCTAGTGGGGAGAAAGACCTTTGTATGTAGAGTGATCATGTCTGCCCAGGATAGTTTTAGCTCATGCCTGTTACCCCAAATAAATACTTAATGGTGCCCCCTTTTACCCTCAAAATATCTGAGTCTGGATGATGAAGTATATGTTCACCCTACCTAAATGTGATCTTCATCAATATTTATTGAATATTACCATATAGGAGCTCATTGTTAGGCCCTGGGGAAAAGCAAGAGACACAGGCAAATTTTCCATGTTCAAGGTGTTTATCATTTCGTTTTAGAGCTAAAGATGTTTATAACATGATAAGGCAGCCCAAAAATTATTTGGTCAACAAAAAGCAGCATAGATGCTAAGCAAGAGACACAGAAAATAGGTGCTACAGACAAGTGCTGTAAAGGAGATGAGAGACGTCCCTGCAGCCTGGGTGAGCCGGGCCGCTGCAGCCGGTGAGACAGACTGGCTGGTGCTGGCACTTCAGGTGTGGTCAAGCTAGGGGAGATCGGGGAGCACAGGGGGCACCAGGCAAGCGGGGAGATCTGGATCACTTATTAGGTGTTAGTAGAGATGGAGAAAAACATTACTGTCTTGTGCTTGATTTCAGTATTTCGCTGAATCCAAGACACTCTGTGTTAAGAAACCATATTATTTTATATACCGCGAAGAAACATTGTTGCAAGTCAGCTTTGAGATACATTCTGATTTCAGAGATGTTAAAATGTGAAAAAAAATGTGTTTTTTAGAAGCGGTGAAATAAGATAATATCTTTTTATAGACTCTTCTTAAGTGGCTCATCTCTGGACTTAAGTTTAATTTCTTTCAATTTTATTTTTTATTGTTTAGTGTTTCTAACTTGATCATTCTACAGCTTTTCTTCCAAGGATATTCATATCTCTCTTAAACTATAGGACTAAAAATATATAGAGAGCAATTAATAAACGTTCTTCCTAACAGTGTGATTAAAGGAATTCTCTTTATCCATAAATCCCCTCTCAGGTCCTACCTGAAATCTCAGAATTAGGATATTAAAAGAACTGTACATTTTGATTGGGTTGAGTCCAGATAGAGTAATATGTTAGTTAACTAACATATTTGCATGTATTAGTTTACTGTTTTCCAAACTTGCTGAATCACAGAATTACCTGTGGCTTTTGCTTAAAATGTCCCAAGTCCCCCTGATGAAGATCTGGATCCAGTAAACATTATGTGGTATCTTAGAACTTCTGTTTTTCACAAGCACGGGGTATTGCACGATCAAGCATGCTCAGGAAGTGTTGGATTAGAGAGTAATTAGTAACCTGGGATCCTGCTGCGTTACACAGTGGAGTGCAGCTGATGGGACACTGTCTCAGTTTCTTTTGCATTGCTATAAGAAAAATACCTGAGACTGGGTAATTTATAAAGAAAAGAGGTTTATTTGGCTCATGGTTCTGTAGACTATACAAGCATGGCACCAGCATCTGCTTCTGGTGAGGACTCCAGGGAGCTCGCGATCAGGAGGAAGGGGAGGGGGGAGCAGCGTGTCACATGGTGACAGAATGAGCAAGAGAGGGAGGAGGTGGTGCAAGATTCTTTGAAGCAACCAGCTCTCTTGTGAACTCATAAAGGGAGAACTCATTGATCACACCAAGTCATTCATGAGGGATCTGCCCTCGTGACCCAAACACCTCCCACCAGGAGATTTGGAGGGGCCGAACATCCAAACCATATCAGACACCATGGGGACACTTGGATGGGAGGAGAGGAGAAGTTATTGTATGAGACATGGGGACTCTCCGCACTAGGTAGAGAAGAACTCAGATTGGCAGGGGGCAATTCAAGGTCGCTAAATGCTTAAGGGAAGGAAGGAGGTCTAGGATAATAATTGAACTTTGAATTTCTTGAGTGCTTTTCAGCCTACAAAGTGCTTTTACATAAAGGTCTTATTTGGTTTTCACACGTTCTCTGTAAATAAGTGTACTCTTCATACCCATGTCACTCCTAAATGACAGAGGTTAAGGTATTCACCGAAGATTCTATGGGAAGTGTCAGAGCTGAGTCCTGCGGTGCAGGGCAGGGAGCCCTTCTCTCTTGGCGCCCATCCAGCTGCTGTCTTCACCACACATCTGACCTACACAGCAGTCAGCTTTGTCTACCAGCTTTGTCTACCAAAGATTAGTCCTTAAGCAGCCCTGCACCTAGTGAATAAACAAACAGAATATGCATAATCATACCTCTGAATGCCAGAAAATTTAAGTTCTGCTAAACTGGACATTACGTAAATCCCCCCAGTACTCGGTCTTGCCCTGACTGTTGTTCAAATTGGGGAACATTTTTCTTGGTCATAGTGATAATAATTGCTAACACTTATCATGTGTCAGATACTGTGCTGAGCACTCTACTTGCTTTTTCTCATTCATTCGACAATAACCCCAAGAGACTGGTATTGTAACAGGGCCCGTTTTGCACACGAGAAAATGAAAGCTCAAATAGGTTGACACACTGATCTATGAGTGTGGGCTAGTAAGTGGCGTGGTGAGTATTCAAATTCAGGTCTGGCAGATTCTAAGACTTGAACTACATGACCTCTACTGTCCCTTCTAGCTCTGACAGCCTGTGGATCTAAGATGCCCCAATTCACCCATGCACCGGCCAGCCTTGTGGCTTGAAACTGGAATTAATTTATCAAGGCGCAAACTAATAATCAACAGAATACATCTAGCCCCCATTGTCTCCGCAGCTGCTTCCAGACTGTGGGGTCTTGGTAATGGTTATACTAATGGGGCCAGCTCTCTCAGATACTGAGGCACGTGCTCTAACAATACAGGCATTTTATAGAGGAGAATGAAAAATATAGCATGACTTTTTATAAATATATCCAAGATTTTCAGGTAATTTTACATTTGCTTTTAACTACCTCGGGCTGTTTTAGGCTAACTTCCATCCCCAAAGATACCTGTCTCCTCTTCTTTGCCATGAGAAAAACTGCCTGGGCTCTGTCCAGTTTCTGATCTGTCATAAATACAATCTGCCTTACTTAAATTAACCTGAGGCACCTGGGTGTAGTTGTATTTTTGCTCCAGGTTATAAGAGACTTGGGCATTGCAATCCTTTCTGAAAGCCATTAAAAATAAAAGGCATATTTGTTCCATTGGCATGATGTTTTAGAAATAAACAAAAGGCTACTTCTGTTGAAGTCACTCTCCTAGAAGGAGTATAAAATCAGTTAGCAGTGATTTGTCTTAGAGCTTTCTGAAGGTAAAAACATACAAACAAAATGGAAAATTTTAATAAATGTAACTCTTTATAGGAAAAACCCAAAAGTTAAAAAAGGAAAAAAAAATGATCATTATAAAATTATAGGGTTAGAGGGAGCGCCGAGTTTGGAACAGCTCATACATGCTGACTGTCCAAGCGTAGGCTGTGTCCTAACACATTCTGCAGACCCAGAAGCACATTATGGAACAAGAAATTTGATAAAACAAAAATATTTGGTAAGAAGAGAAAGTCAGAATCTGTTCTCAGATCCAAGGTTTGGCCTTAGTGAAAAAAGAAGCAGATTTCTGGCCCCTTTTCTAGAAGCTAGTGGTGTTGTGGCTTCTGGCCATTCAGGTTTGGATGACAGCAGAGTCTTTACTGACCACACTCATAACCTCCAGGCCCAGCTCCCCAAATTACACTTGGCATCATGGTTTCCAACTACTCCTCCAAGCGCTCTACCGCAGGCTCAGATGCTCTCCAGGGTCACTTGCTATGTATGGTCCAGCCTCTAGGGATTCAGTGGAGTCACCAAGCTACTCACCAAAGTCGCCTATCTTCTCACTTTGCTCTTGGGAGCTAAGTGGGCCACATGCTCGAGCACAAGGGAGGTAGCACAAAGGAAAGTTTTCAGGCTGGCTCTCCCGAGGGGAGTTTGGGGAGAGTTTTAAAGAGGCTTAGGTGGGAAAAAGGGTGACTCAGGTGGAGGTTTTCTTGGGCCAGTGTAGTTCTATTATATGCTTTTTCATGCTTCAAATATCTCATTAGCACATTAACTCTCCACTCCTGGGCTTGATTTTTAGCATTAAAATGAGATTATAATAAGGAAAAAGGCAGGGTAAGGTTAGGATGGGGGGTCTATTCTGGCTTGAGGTGACTAGATCTGGATAGGTCCGGTTTCTTCACAGCCAGGTGCCTTATCAGCTTGTGTCAGTGTTTTGCTTTAGTGGTCTTAAAAAACATTACTCAAGAGACAGATGGCTCAATCCTCTTTTTATTACGTAGGTATGCGTTGAATTCTGGCAGTTAAAAAACTATCTGTGTCAGCCCTCTGTGAATAGCTGAGTTGGGTTACACTGAATTCTGTGGTCAGGGCTGAGGGGCCCCATCCTGTCCCTGTTCTGCCTCACTCCCCACACACCTTGTCTTCAGCACTCAGATACTCTCGCGCCCAAACGCTGTTTTGCTACCATCCTTGGATTTTTGCCGGGGTCACCCAATGATCTGTAGAATCCCCCCAGCAACTCGTGGACTTCATGTTACTCTCACACATCTTCCGTACACTCAGCTCCCTCCCTCAGCACTCACGCTGGGCTCAGACACGTGTGGGGTCGCAGAGATTCAGGGAAGTTGTCCACCCGTATTAGTTTGCCAGGCTGTCATAACAAACTACCACAGACTGGGTGGCTTTAAACAACAGAAATTTATTTTCTCACTATTCTAAGGCTAGAAGTCCAAGATCAAGGTGTCAGCAGCGCTGGTTTCTTCTGAGGCCTCTCTCTTGGCTTATAGATGGCCATCTTCTCTCTGTGTCTTCGCCCTGTGCATGTCTGTGTCCTGATCTCCTCTTTTTAGAGGGACATTAGTCAGATTAGGGCCCGCTGATGTGTGACCTTATTTAACTTAATTACCTCTTTACAGGTCCTATTTCCAAATACGGTCACATTCTGAGGGACTGGGGGTTAGGACTTCAACATATGGATTTTGGGTGGAAGGGAGAGAGACATGCAATTCAACCCATAACACCGCCTAATTAAAGAGGTGGCTGGTGCACTTGCCAGCACGATTTACCTGCTTACGGCCTAGGGGTAAGTGTCCCACACCTGCTGGCCAGTGTCACGTGACTGCTTGCTGGCAGAACCCGCTCAGTTGCCTGGGTGAACAACCTTTGTGCTAAAGAAACCTCTGACTTCCTAACACAGACAGCCTGACTCCTGACATCACTTGCTTGCAAAGCTGTCCCACAACTTGCTTTTTATGTCTTCCAGCAACATCTAGGGCCACCTCCGCTTCTTCCCGGGATCCTGCTCAACCCCCGAGCTCCTTGTTCTCCTCTCTGCTTCTTACTATGTCGTCTTCACTCAGCAGCCACACTGGTCTTTGCTCAGAGCTTTTGAGCTAGAAAATCACTTCCTGTGGCTCACCCGCTCACACCCCACAAATGTTCTCTCATCATATGCAGAATTCGTCTGGGCTCCCTACCGTGGGGGATGAAGCCCCACACGTCTGACCGCTGCCCTCCAACTCGCTGCCTCGCCCACATCATGCCTTCTCATTTCTTCTTGTTTCTCAAAGGCATGAAACCCATTTCTGCCTCCGAACATCTGTCCTATCCCCACTGCCTGAATCGCCTCCACGCAAAGCTCTGAATGTCTCACTCCCCATATTCATTAACTCTCTAGTTAAATAGAAATTGGCTCTGTTAATAAGTTGATATGGTTGTTAATAATTCCAAATGTTTTAACAACTGCAATTTTGTGAAACTTTAAAATTACAGGGATAAAATTTATAATCATTAATGTTCTTTTCCAGAAGAACTACATTGACTCCACCTTAGGTAGATGGCATTTACCTTATTTCTCAAAGGCCTACGGAAAAAGTTGTAAACAATTTTCAGAAGCCCATTCTGTTATTTAAAGATCTTAATTATGAGTTCTACTGAAACGAATTATGCGACTATAGGCAAACTAGTTAATCTCTTCAAGTCTCTGTTATTTTCTTCATAAAATGGAAAAACTTCTGTTTGCCATTCTCAGAAAGCTGTGTGGCACTCACATGGGATATGCTCAAATGAGAGAATATTCTGAGAAAGTATTGAGAAAATCAAAGAAAAGAGATGTTTTTTTAACTCATCTGGCTATTTCATGCTCTAATTGAATGTGAGTTTCTCCATGAGGGAGGGGTGGAGAACAGGGTTACTGATCCTTTCCATGGCATTCTTTGTTGGAGTTTGTCCCGACCTCGGTTTTCTTTCTTCTCTGATTTTTACTTTTAGTTTATGTCACCTAATCCCTTCTGGAATAAGGTGAAGTTTCACATAAATACATTTTAAAGCAGCATTCGCCTTTTGTGTACTTGAATCATGCTTTAAAATTTAATTTAGAAAGTCAACTACACTTTGAGCTCTGTGATATATTTTTTATTAGCCTTTTCTTTTAAACCTATAATTTGAAGATGGCTGGAGTCCATTGGCAAATAAAGAAGCAGAAAACACTAAGATACCTGGGATGTGAATTTATTCTTCCATCACCTCACTGTCCACTCCCCCCCACCCACACACTTTTTTCTTTTTGATTTCTCAATATGTCTAGAATGCACCTGGAATAAACCTAAAAGTATGTCTCCCCTAAGAATGGTATAATGGGTGCAACGATAATTTCTAAGGGCATATAAGTTTATGGATTACAAAAGAAAAAGTCAAAAAAGACCTTGAAGATTATCAAATTTAAACTTCACTTTACATTATTAAATAAAATTGACAGGAGGCCACTGATTTGGACTGAACTCCTGCACGGGACCCAACAAACCAAACCAAAGTGGAGTCACTCGTGCCAAAACTCCATGTCACAGAGCCAAAACTAAGCTGTTTATCTGACCTTCTGAGAAACCAGGAGAGTAAGAGGTAATAGCCAAATCCCCAAACAAGCCAGTTTTCGCTGGTGTGCTAACGACGTTCTCTTTGCTTTAACCTTTACAAGAAAGTAACTTTGGAACAACAAATATGCTTTTACTTTCTGTTTCTGCTTTCCACAGCTTTTTCCTATCTGTAAAAACCAACCTCCTTTGCTTATTGGAACACTCATTCTATTTTACAGAATGAAGTGTTGCCCAATTCTAGAATCACAAATAAAAGCCAGTTAAGATCTTTAAACTATGTTTGTTATAATTTTGTCCTTCGACAGTACATAAGAAGCTTTAGTTATCTGCTTAGTTCTACGTAGCAAATTTGAAACATTCATTCTTCTCCTGAGGACATTATGACACTACCAGATTATTCTGTGCTCCTTGGAACGGCTTTCTGAGGCATGTTTGTATAATAGATGCCACTTGGGTACTTTAGAAACTTTCTAAGCAGTGGAGCAGAAACAGACTTATAACCCAAGTATGTTCTATCTGAGCAGATCCATGTGTCTGGATCAGTTAAGTTGGCATGGGGAGCACCCCAGGTTAGTCAGCTGAGCACAGAGATGTCTCTCCTCTGCAAGATGCATTTCAACCCCCTGAAGCTTCCACAGGGCATTCTTTATTTGACGGTGGATGAGGTGAGAAGGATAGGATATCTCAATCCAAATGTTTCCATTCAATACATTCCTGAGGGCCTATCATGTGCATAACTCTGTGCTAACCCAGGTAATAGGAAAAGTAAAGAGTTTGCTCCTGCCAGGACCTTGTCATCTAGTTATCCATGAACCCAAGTGGGAGACGGACTGTCACCAAGCAAATGCCTAGATGGTGTGGCCAGGAGCATCCTCCTGATCAATGTATAAATAGGCTGCTTCCTCGTCTTAGCAGCACAACAGAGTGGCTCGGATGAGAATGAAGGTGTTTTCTCTTGTTTCGGCAGTGGAGGAAAACAGACTTGTCAAATGCTAAAGCTGGGAAGTCCCTTGGAAAGTGTGTGAGTCCCTCCCACGTGCTGTCCAGGTGAGGAGGCAGTCGACCAGAGAGCGGCACGCTCAAGAGCTCGGCTTGTTGCTATCAGACCTGGAACTCTACCCAGGTTTCCACGCAAGTCCTCAGCTCTAGTCTCTCTTCACTTCCTCATAACTAACCCTATTTCTAAGCAATAGCTCAGTGTTCTGTGGTAATTGTGCTGGTACACCAAATGGTCAGGTCCTGAAGGCAGACTTTGGGGTGTTCTCACCAATGTTCAGGCAGTCCAGTAGGGTGTAGGGCAGGTTTCCTTGTTCTATTCACTATCGGTCAGGGTTGTACTGTATTCTTCACATAAGGCAAAGTCTAGGGTGGAAGCACTCTGCAGTTGCTTCCTAGCTGGTAGCTCACACTGTTCCTAGTGTACCATGCCGCGCTGTCCCACAATAGTGTGCATGGACCACAGTATTCAGGTAGACAGAGAAGAAAAATACCACCAGCAACACTGGTGGTCAGCTGGCACTGCCTCTGTGGCAGTGCCCAGTGGCTGTAGAGTGTGTGCACAGAAAAGAGCTGAAAGGTGGTCAGTGACTTAAGCTCCTTCCCCAGCAATCAAACAAGTGTCTGGACCATGGTTCTCTGTCACTCCTGCCTGTGATGACAATTTATGTGTCAAAGGTACTTGACAACATATGTCTTTGCCACACATTTCTCTCCTGCTGTGTGACCTGCTATATCTCAGGACAGAACTGGCTAACTGGACCTGTTCACAGTGGGGAGGAAGATGCTACAGAGATAAGTTTCACACGCCAGGAGGGGTGGCACACAGAGCCCTGCACTGAGGAAGTCCACTGCAGGCCATCAGGCTCCAGCTCATGGGCTGGGATTCGAGGGAAAGGGACATGGTAGAGCAAGGACGGGCCACCAAGTTAAGAGGATCTAATGTGCTGAGCACTTTACCAGCAAAGTGGCATTTCATGGACCCACTGATCATACCTAAGATATAAAATCAGCATTGGACCTTGGAGATACAGTAAAAACCAGGAACAAGGTTAAACCGAAACCAAAAACAAAGTTGACCTGACACCGAGTTACAGAGTACCGGGAAAGAGCTTATTAAAATTCTTTTTAATGCCAGCTTTGGTTCTAGAGAATGAGAAAGGGGCTAATCTATGGTAAAAGAAGGGATGAGAGGTGAAAGATGAGGTAGGCAGGCCACGAGTGACTACAGACACCGTGCTTGAATAAGGCCTGTCCTAAGTGCAGTCTACTATCTCCCAAACCTGCACCCTGTTCTATTTCCACTGCCGCTGCTCTTGATTATGCCCACATGGCCACTCCCCTGACCTTGAATTGTCACCCTTATGAACTATCCTGGTCTAGGCCCTGAGACGAGACCCCCAGATCTATGGAACATGAAACTGGTAAGAACTGGAAGAACAGGAGGCATATGGCAGTCACAGGTCCATGGCAACCGTGTTGACGATTGTTTTGCAGGACAATATACACCAATGATCTTGGTGGTTACTTCTAGAGATGTGAGTGAGAGCAAGGCTGAAAGTGTGTGTCTTCTTTATTTTTAGAGACAAGCTCTTGCTCTGTAAGCCCAGGCTGGACCACAGTGCAGTGTCGCAATCACAGCTCACTGCAACCTTGAACTTCTGGGTTCCGGCGATCCTCCTGCCTCAGCCTCCCAAGTAGCTGGGGCTGCAGGTGCATGCCATCACGCCCGGCTAATTTTTCTATTTTTTGTATCATTGTGGTCTCACTATTTTGCCAAAGCTGGAAAATGTGTGTCTTGAGGCAGGAGGTAGGTTGGGCACAGGGAGAGTTTCATATTCTTTCATATTGCTTGAATTTCTTACATTGTGATTGTATTTATTACATAATTAAAAATAAAAAATATATAAAGTGATTTTTTAAAATTAGAATAAAGTGATGTTTATGAATGCCACCAGTCCACTTGGGCCCCAATAAATTGCTGCCCCTGGGATCTTAGCAGTGAGACCTAGGAGCAGCAGTTCAGAAGGGTGCAAACCTGCAGTACAGCAAGAGCAGCTAAAGCCGCTCCTGCAGCAGGTACAATGCAGACGGCACCAAGGTGCAAGCAGCCCTAGGGCAAAGTCAGGGAGCTGCATAACTAAGGGCACATTCCAGAACCTGTCCCTGTCTCAATTTCCTCATCTTTAAAATGGGAGCAGGGGCAACGATATTGGTCCCAGCTAATGCGAAGTGTTTTTGTTTGGTTTGGGTTTGCTTTTTCCTGGCTACTTGATATTTCCGTGCATTGTAGCTCTGACCTATTGACTGGAGATTGAAACAAGGTAAAGGTCAAAGGCAGACTGTGAACACTGCATCCAAATTTGGATGAGTTAACGAACTAATACATATGGGAATAATCTACTTCTGCCTGGTGTCTTTGGACAGGACCTAAATATCCTTGTTTCCAGGAAAAGTAGTTGGCAATTTGTCAGAGTGGCAGAAGAGAGGTCTCAGCCCTGTTTTTTATTGGCTTATGTATTTTAAATAACTACGGGAAAGCATTGGAGGTTTTCCTTGAAGTTCTCCCTCTATCCTTTTCGAAGGCTCCATGAACAAAATACGGTCAACATGATCACTATTCTGCCAGTCATGTTAATGAGGAAATGAGCATTTTGATAATTTTCCCTTCCCTCTCCCCACAGAGATAGGACAGGAAATGCCCACTCAAAGGCCATTGTATTCACACATCCACCTTTAATTGAATAGGTGAGCGTGAGTATACATTTTGCAATTTAAAAAATTATCTTACTATGGGACTAGAATATTTTTCCTGAGTTTTAAAGACATTCATGGTCTTCATATAGCATACATACATATATAAAGTAAGTAAACTAGTCTAGAAATGTATAAAAAAAAGAGAATAAAATTTTTCCACAATCTCACCACCCAGAGATAAGGCTAATAACAGTTCTGCGTGTGTCCATTTCTGAAAAGTATATTTTCTTTTACATATATTTAAATTTTTTTCCAGTATAAATGCATCAGAGAAACCAATAGCTGTATAGTGTTCAATGTACAGTGATAATCAAGCAAAATACTTACATTCTCCTTTCCAGAAAGTTCTGCTGTCAAGGGAGGTTGCCTTCCCAAGGCCTCTGTTATGCACAACCAGGAGGCAGAAATGCACAGGATTAGCCCATAATATCCCTGAACACTTGGTCTGGCATTTTTCCTGCCCCTCCCACTTGCTGCAGCCAAACATCCTAAAGGCTAAGAAGAGTTTTGACATTCGGGCAAGACTCCTACTGTGTGACATGTCTGTGAATTTAGAGTCCAGTGGGATACACTCCCTACCTTCTTCCCGGAGTTTTATGTTTTGATTTGATTGTTACTGGCCTGACTTTTAGCCATTTTCTGTCCCTTTCTCTAATAAACTCTAAAACTTAAAACTTGGGGTGGATCCTGCCCTGTAAATCCAGTGAAGTTTCTAACCATCTGCTGTGTACCTTCTGTCTCCCCGGTCCCCGCCCCCACCACTTAGTGCCGGTCCCCCACACCTGGTCACTCAGCTCTGGGAGCATCTCAGGGCCAGCTTTGCACTGGCACCAGGCCCCTCTCAGCAGACAAAGAACAATCAGCACGTTGTTCTCAATCCAGTTCACAGAGTAAACCTCTGGGCCAGGCACAAGCTCCCTCAGCTCTGCCCCTCTCCCGGGTACCCTGACTTTCTAATTGGCTGGGTGCTGACAGCGGGCCGGGGCTGGCGGGAGGAGAGGGCGGGAAGCAGCAGTCACACTTGCGGTGCACAAGCACTTTCTGCCCTGTCCAGGCTGGCGAAGAGCTTCCATGACCTTCATCCTGGCACAGGCCAAGCTTCCTCGCTACCTCCCACAGACAGAGCAAGTGGAAGGAACGCCGGCACAAATCGGATTGTTCGTCACACCATAATGACTCCTCCAAAGCTGCTTTTGAAGTGTCAAATGTGAAGCTTTTTCCAAAAACGTATTTTGTTGTCTTCTGTAAGCACGTGCTTAGCCTGCGCATAAGGTAAACCAGCTAAGCTGTCCAGACACGCACACAGCACAACTGGGGAAACCAAGTAGCATTTTCATTTCAGTTTCAATAAGATTCGATAAGAATTAAAATACTTTGTGCCAATGAGATCTTATTACTGGGAATCTAAAACTGACGTTCATTCTATTTAAATGTGAACTTATTGACTGGTCACACTTAAAGTATCTCTAAGAACTAGAAGAAAAAGATACCCATGAACCTTAAGAAATTTGACCCTCGCAGCATTTTTTAAAGACAAACTATATTTTCCTTACAGTTAAAACTCCTCTGAAGATTTTTTAACTTATAGAAATCAAAGACCTAGTTATGGCACAAATATTAAAATCACCAGGAGAGAATTTAAAAAGTGCCACTGGCCAGGCCTCCGTCCCCCCTCGTTGGTTGAGTTGTCTGGCATCACTGTTGCTGTAGTAGCTCCCCAGGTGATTCCAATACGAAGGCAGGTTTTTTTGTTTGTTTGTTTTTGTTTTTTGAGACAGAGTCTCAGTCTCTTGCCTGGGCTAGAGTGCCCTGGCATTAGCCTAGCTCACAGCAACCTCAAACTCCTGGGCTCAAACAATACCCCTGCCTCAGCCTCTCGAGTAGCTGGAACTACAGGCATGTACCACCATGCCCGGCTAATTGTTTCTGTATATTTTTAGTTGTCCAGCTAATTTCTTTCTATTTTTAGTAGAGACGGGATCTCGCTCTTGCTGAGGCTTGTCTCAAACTCCTGAGCTCAAACGATCCACCTGCCTTGGCCTCCCAGAGTGCTAGGATTACAGGCGTGAGCCAGTGCGCCCGGGCACGAAGGCAGTTTTGAGCCCCCAGTAAGAGCTTTGTACGCCCCATCAGATGGCCCAGCACTAATCATGCAACAACTGACTCGTCAGTGGTGTTTTCACCTGAATTCAATTAACAAAAAAGGTTACCATTTCAGATTAACTCAGCAGAAAGATCATGGATTAAATTATAATAGAACAAACTAGACAGACTAATACAGAGAATTGTAGACATTTCTAAGTAAACTATGTTAACACGTTGAATCAACCAAAAAGACATTTCATGAGGGTACTTACGAATCATGCATTGCCTGGAAAGTTGAAATTCCAGTCTGCGCATAGCTCTCCCTCACTCTTAGCCACTCTAGTTGTGACTGGCTACTTCAGTCCATGCTGATCTGTGTTTTTCAGGAGGGATACAGCATCTCTATAAGCAACGGAAGGTCCAGCATGGGCCAGTGTTTCCAGGCCTTTGCCACAGTTGCTCTTAGCCTGAGCGTACTTGTTTCTTTCCCTGCATAGGCAGTGAGCGGTACAGGTCTGCTCTTGCCTCTCCAAGTGTGCATCGAGGCAGCTACCCCATGCTGGGGTGAGGCTTACAGATACAGGCAGAAGTGTTTCCTCACTGCTGTTATTTTTTTCTTTTAGACATTTTCTTATGAAAAATTTCAAGCATACAGAAAAGTTGAAGAACACCCATCTGCCCACCATCCAGATTCTAAAATAAACATTTGCTGCATTTTTTTTACCTACATATCTAACCATCTACCCATCCATCACTTCATCTTATTTTTTGATGCATTTCAATGTCAACTCCAGACATTGGTACCATTCACTGCCTAACATTTCAGCAGCATATCATCAAAGTTCAAAGTTCAAAGCTTGCTTAGAGTTCTTTTTGTCTTTAAAT